>JAADJG010000132.1:0-69796 GCA_012932025.1 Fusarium austroafricanum
ATATTAAGATATACAACAACCTTTATCAAGCAACAGTGAGTTAATATAAACCAGTTAATTATTACTAAATAATAGCAGTAACTCTTAAATAGGGTTAGAATATTAAATACTTTAATTTCTCAATTAAACTTAAAACGAGTCCAGGTTCCATCAGTATTGAAGCTCGCCGAAGGCATATCGTTAGCAATTACTGTACCAAGCCTCTGAAAACTAGTAGACTGAGGGTCCTTACCGAGGACTAAGCCAAAGGTCCTGCGGTCTATTCTTGCTAGCCAGACAACCCAAGCTATCGACTGCTGAACGCGGTCTCCAAGTGTAGTGGAAGTGTGCTTTGTGTGGTAGCTGTTGATTGCCCTGGAAGCATAATCTCCGCTGATATCAAGCATACAATCCTTTATAAAAACCAGCCGGGTAACACGGACCTGGCTTCGATCGCTGAATCGTATTTCGAATTCGTCATAATCAATACCGTCTTTGCTGATCGTTGCCTTGAATAGGGGAGCTTCAATCAATATGAAAGCACCTTTTATTACTCGTCCGAAGGGAGCTTTGTTAGACATATCGCAAAATATCTCGAGGATCCGGGGCTGGTGGGTTTCTAATAGTGGCTGCCAACTGTCGTAAGTGAGGTAAGGGTAATGTACCTCGGTTGTGTGCAAAGACGCCCACGACCAGCTAGGTATGTTATTTTCCGGATTCGCATAGAATGTTGCTGCTCCACGTCGTCTCTCCCAGCATAGAGAATACGGCAAATGATCTGCCCAGATACCAGCTAGGTACGGTCCTTGAAGCTTGGCTTGATGCTTTGCTGCTATTCCACTTAGGGCAGGAAGCCAGTCACTCTCATACGTGATATCTCGTCGTGAATATGCGGCAAGGTAGGCGGCCCATTCCCTGAAAGTGGGTTCTTGTTGTTTATTGAGCTTCTTCGCCTGTAGAGACGGCATTTTGTGGTAGTAGGTATCCGGAATAAGCGAGGGAGGCCGAATAAGCCCATTGAGAAGTTCTTCTCCAAGGAAAACCCCAGCTTTGCATTGCCAAATAATGCCGGATGGAGTAAAGCGAATCAATCGACGAGAGAGCAAATGTTCCTGGAAGGCCCACGCTCTGTTTGTCAATAACTTTTTCCCTTCCTTGAAATATTTGCCCAGGATGCCAGTATCCACGTATTGAAGATTGCAGTGTTCTTGCACTGAATAATGACGGTGTATTCCCTGTCGATCCTTCACCGAGTATGTCTGCGACTGCCATCGCTTCTGTCTATTCGTTAGGAACGAGAAGTTCCCATCAGGCGATGATTCAACCGCAATTGTGAAAGTTGCCTGAGAATAGTACCCTGCCATCTTCGACGACTCGGCTTCCCAATCATCCTTGTTATCCTGGATTATGCAGAGCGAGTCAATCCACAGATAGTCAACCTCAAACATTTGACAAAGCTGTATAGAGTCCTTGTATACATCGGAGAGGCTGTCCCACCTAATGCCGGCTTTGTTTTGGTCGAGGGTTTCAGTTGTTGTCTGGACTAAGCAAGAGCCTTTTGGGCCCCAGCAGTGGCTCAATGCGACGTAGACACCTGTGTCGCAGGGTTTTGGCTCGTGTAGCCTGATTGAATCTCTGTCTGGTCCAATACATACGAGTCTTGTCGGTAGTATTTGTTCTCTCTGACCCGGGCAGTCGCCATGCGATTGCTTCTGGGATTCGCAGTCTCGCAAGTACCTCCTTAGAAGATCAAGGATTTCACAAGACATGACGTTGCGGTCTGTTTGACTAGGCGCTGGAAGTAATCGAGAATCCGGAGCAGGTGGCTAGGCGGAAAATATTGTTAGTGCTTGTATGACGTTCTGCTTTGCTCTCTTTCTTGGTACCTACCTCGATGAGTCTGCGGAGAGTCACGCGAGCATGAAATCAGTCTGGCGACATAAAATTCATTATCCAGGCGAAATCAATTAATGTAATTGAATTTACATATCCTTCTACCTTGATGGAGCTGAACGTGAACTGAAATCGCTGACTGCCGCCTCCCAGAAATTGCTCTATCTTTTGAGATATAATTTCAAGTGTAGAGCAACTCGGACATTGACGATCCGATAAATCATCCGCCCGTTCTTGAGCCGATGACCATGCGCCTACTTTGGCAACCCTATTCGGATTTTCGTAGGGCTCAAAATTATTGCAGAATTTGCAACGCTGCAGGAGGGATTCTTGATCTGTTGTCGAGGATTGAGCCATCGCGGATTGAATACAGTAGATAGTTCTTTGGAAGTGGGATACAAGGACACAGCCAAGTGTTTGTTATTTGGTGTCAAAAGTTGCAAATAGGTAAAATAAATCGATGGTTCGGTGGTCTATTGATATTTCATAATTTGGGTGGCTATGCATGCCTAAGGATGCCTAATGTCGAAAGGAGGGTGGGTTGGAACATGCATTTAACGTTATGAAAGTCGATATTGAGGCTGACTCTTTTAATTACATAACGAGGTGAGATATTTGGTATGTATCAGGCAGTTATGACAGCAATACCCTCTCCAATATCTCAGATACTCATTTAATTTCTGCAATGGCTTTATTAAAGTAGTATAAAAATATAGCCAAGATTGGTTGAGTTTTAGATTATATAATAGATATCTTCACAGCCTGATTTTTGAGACGATGCAACTCAGCAGTCAAAGAGTCCACGCATGCGAAAGGATCGCAACTTTAAGACTTCAACGTTTGTTTCTGAGCTACAAGGGCAGACGTTTTATCTCACTCCCGAAGACGCGATCTAGTCGCAGCATCTCTATTGCGTTCAACAAGGCGTTGCTGTATATGGTCAGTAGCAAGACTCTGTTGTCTTTCGTCGGTGCCTTTCATTCTCAAGATGTTTATGAATCATGATAGCTCGATACGCTCATCAGCCCGCATTATAGTTTGAGGTATTCGTAGTATCTTCTTGTGTAACTGTGGTAAGGTGTATCATTTTGATGTTCTTGGACTTGTGCCTTTTCTGCAACCCAAACCTCTATGTACGCTATATCGTAATTCATACTGTTGTAAACTCCTCAAACATCGCATGCTCATCAAAACTTTTGCGCTAGCTCGTTCGCCCGATACGAAGTCCCTTGCACTGTTGCACGATCAAAATCGACAATAACAGACGATACTTCTTTGCTACTGTACTGTTCGCTTATCTTGGCTAGCTTTTACTTCAGGCTCCACGCATCCTGAGCGGACAAGCTCCTGTTGCGTAACGCTAGTGATAGATAGCCTCGTGCAATATCCGCGAGAACGGGAAAGGACGGAGTGACATCGATCCAGAAGCTCGTGCAAAGTAAAAGATAGTGACGACAATCGCGGCGATCTGAATGCGCCAGGATAATGTTGCTTATATGCATGACAGCAGGATTCAGCAGGCCGCTCTGAATGCTGTACCTCGGCCGCGTCATGGCCTCAACCAGAAGCCTCTTTAGCTGTTGGAAGGAGGCGTGAAATATGGCAATTGGAGAGCTGTCAGACGAATCAAATGACCGCATACGGGAACTCCCAGAAGTCGGAAGAAGCGGCCGGAATATGTTCAGAACCGCAACGTGATACATAGTACTAAGGGACAGTCAGTCAAGTTTGCGCATCTGGAAAAAAGAAGATTAATATTCACTGGAAAATATACACATGCAGCGGACTGTGACTATTACGAGCCAGCTCGCTCGAAAGTGTGTCCGCCCACGATAATAACTTTTGATACTTCTGCTCGGCAAAAAAGAACGGAATCCTTTCTGTGAGAGTTGTAGGAGGTGCAGAGTTATAAAAGATCAAGACCTCCTGAATAATAGACCAAAGTCTACACATTGCTGTGAAGGTGCAGCCCATATAAGCTAGCAACGAATAGACTGGCTATCGTGTATCATTTGGATTGGACTTTTCGCCGGTGCTTTCGCCTGGTAATGGTAAGGCAGGTTGAAATATGATGGGTTATCCACCATATATGGTAGCATGAAATCTGCAAAACATTAGCTTTTAACCAGTTGTTAGGCCGGTAAGCCAAAAAATCAAAGTAACCTAGGGTCATCATCCTGAGATCGGGTAATAATAAGGTCTACCTGATTTTCAACTTATGTGATATAGCCGTAAGATCCCCATGCTGCATGGGATGTCGCTCGTATCTGTTCTGGCGTCATTTCCAGAAACTTTGTCTCTACTGCATCAGTTCTTTGTGAACCAAACAACTAAAGACGTTCCGCCATAGCGCGGCTGTCTTTCAAAAGATCCTTTCCGAGTTTATCCTTACCAAGCCAAATACAGGCTATCAAGCATAGTGCTATGGCGGATAAAGTAGTGATATTATCTGAACCACGATAGGCATACCACAATTGTTCTGCCTCATGCTGGAAGACGTGGCTCAAAGCCGGTGCTTTCTCATTAATTCCGTTATAACTAAGCTTCCATAGCGCATCAGATAAGAGATCATTCGATAGATGGACTTCACTTACACAAGCCATACATAGTAAGGAGCTAACAAGAAAGGGGGAGCAGTAATTAAGGCGCTGTTCAACTAGGTCTGATAGGAAGAGATCGGCATCAAAGAAGCCAAGCAAGGCATGATCTGTTTCAAGATATGTCGATATTGCCCCGGCCGCAAATTCGTTGCTAATTGGTACTTTGGTCCAGTAGTTGATGTCAAATTGATTTAGGCGTGGGTCACACCATCGCAATCGTGGTGATGGACTGGTAATAAGCGAAGGACTCCTCGGTGATCCGTGGAAAGCGGTTTCTGCAGTTGCGTTCAATTGGGACGGGATTACAGTTTCCAAGTCTCCTGGCATATTGTCCATATTGGAGAAGACTTTATCATCGGTTGGTCTCGTCAACGTAGACCAATTGCTGTTTGAGAAACAGTCAAGATCAATTTTGGGCAACTCGATCGGTTCCAAAGCAGGATAGCAAAAACTATGCAGTATTGTCAACTCGTACTCCACGAAGGACTGAGTTGGCGGGAGTGTCCCAAGAGCACATTGATGGCTTGACTGTTGTTGGATGGGCGCGGGTTCGCTGATAGATGCCAAAAGGCCGCTGACATCTGTAGTGGTTTTTAATCGACGAACAACCGCTAAAGCCTCCTCTTCAGAGCTGCCTCGCAGACGGTCTATCAGAGCAGTAACAGTTTTGGGCTCACGTTGAAGTTCTTGGTTCTTTTCTGCAAGTGCTTTAGTGCCAGGTTGGGGATACTGGCAGTCGACCCCAGATTTAAGGCAGGAATTACACGTAGGCTATTGACCGCCGTACTGCAATGTGTTAGGATCCTGTGTACCAGTGACCCTCTAAAATGACTTTTACCTGACTTTTCCTCTGATGGCATCGAGTGCAAGCTACTTTGACCGCGACGCGACGTTTTTTAAGAGGTTTTGACACGATGATTTCTCCTGTCTCGCCAGACTGCGCGTCAAATTGCGCTGCACCGTTAGGAGGTTTGGCTGTAGGACGGGTAGGTGACGTTTCATCTCAAACTTTTAGATAGAATGAGCAATAACAATCGAAGCTGAACAAGCCCACTAACTTACATCATACCTAAATATGGATGTAGTTGAAGTGAGGACATTTCGGAAAACATTCATCCTCGAGTCAGAAGCTTCGGAGCCTCCGTCAAGCGGAATTGGTTAAGTTTTGTGTTGTGTTGGCAGGCTCTAACTATATAGAGTATAACGATTAGCAAGTGCCCGGTAGTTATCTAGCTGATTAATTATATAGTGCCTTAAGTTTATATAACTATTTTATTATTCTTAAAAAGTTATATTACTTAAAGCGAATATTTTATATATAATTTTCAATAAAATATTTTACTATAATAAGTCAACGATATATTATTTTATTTAATGTGGGACTTGATATAACAAGCAATAGTTACATTACTGCAAAACTCTTTATCTATATAAGACTTTAACTAAAATTATTCTACTCCACTTGCTTCTCATGTCGTCGCTGGTCTGCACTAATCCAATAAACCCCTTTCGTGCTTGGATCAAAGGGTCGCTAGACGATTTGATGCCCTGAATGCCACCCTTCTCTTGGTTGGGACTGAAAGCGATTTGTTGTTGCTTAGCAGCGTTGTCATCTGAGACCTTGTTGATCTCCAATTTTCCAACAGGAATGAATGTCTTGCTCTGGTATGGTTTGGTAGCATCATCAAGAATATCATCAGGGCCTGCAATATGTGCTTGAATGGTGAAGACCACTGGCTTGTCTGGGAAGCGCTGATGGAGGTCCATCCTCCAAGTAGTTGTTACCGAGTTTGGCAAGCTTCTCCTTGTCCTCGGGTGTCTTGTTGGGATAGAGGTGCTCCCCATCAGCAGGATCAAGGCGATAACGAACGTTTGTGACTTTGCCGTCTTTGTTGGTCAGGACGTGAGTGTTGGGCTCGTAGTATGTCATAGTCCCGTAGTTGTGGGGATTCGGCTTCTCAGAAGACACAAACACCGCCGCAGACTTATGTTCGGGATCTTTGAGGAAAGAGAGAAAGGCAGCATGAGCTTGGTCATAAGCCTTCTGCTCCTTGGAGTAGCCACCGCCCCCAGCCTTGGCTTTTTTCAACATTGCCTCAGTAAAGCCATCGGCGCCGTAGAGCTTGAGGAAGGTCAAGAAGCCTTCTCCGTTGCAAGTCGCAAAGCTATTGAACGAGTGACTGATCAAATCGGTGTGCGTATTTTCGTCAATCTGGAAACGAATAGCGACGCCCTTTGGTGCAGCACCATCGGCAACGTCGACAACATGAGGGAGACCGCCGCCAACTGAAAACCGAGCAATCACCTTGGTTGAACAGTTGTTGAAATGAGCGGCCGTGGAAAGCTTCTTGGCCTCCTCTGACGGCGTAAAAGTACCCTCTACAAGAAGACCTTTGGCATGAGCTATGGGATAGAGTTGTAAGTGATAGCTCTGTGAATGGGAGTTCAGGGAAACTTACTTGTTCGATAACCGGGATGCTTGCCAAAGATCGCTTGCATAGCATTGACGAAGTCTTTTGGGAGCTGGTCTTTTGACGGTACTGCATTGCCTGACGAACCGTTTACGGTGGGTTTCGGTGTCCGGTCAGATGTGCTGCTTGCGATGGTATTGTCACTAGCATTCGGAAGCATGACTTGGGCGGACATGAGGAAAGAGTTGTTCAATGTTGTGAAAGAATTGAGTTGTGGGTAGATCTGTTTCTGAACACTAAAAAAGAGCGAAGCGAGAAGATATTTCTAGTTCAGCTGTAAGTCAGTATTTAAGGCGGACTGAGAAAGGAATGTAATATGCAAGGCTTTCGGAGTTAAGTTAACAGACTACGACTTTCCTTCAAAGGGAGGGGAAGCCGGCCTAGAGCGGCCGCCCCAGGTCTAGCGAGACAATCCAAGTTCGATCAGTTATCGCTTTCCTTTAGCAAATAATGGGATGAGACACCAACTTTCCGCGAGGATAGCTTCAACCCGTTATGTGATATGCGTCACTCATCACGCGAGCTCCATAGACACGCGTTTCAGCTCGCCACAGGAGAGGGAGTTGTCTCACTTTCGAAAAAGATAGCCTATTGACCAAGCTTGGCAACATTGTCTCGATTAGTCTATTATTGGGTCCGATTTCGCATAAACGCCATATTCGCGAGGCCTCCTGAGTTGCGCTAATGCAACCTACGTGAACCCATGTTTGTGACAGCGACTATCGATCGATCCAATAACGCGGTAAGCATATGTACCTTTGAGGTTTCAACAAGGCGGGATAATTTTAATGAAGTTGTTGTCGTAAGATAAGAATATATGTTACAAAGATGTGCTTGTAAACAGGTACTGTAACGACCAGTGTAGTAGAGAAAGCCTAAACCTTGATGTTAATCATACAGATCTGGAGAAACTGAGAAAATAGCAGAAATTCCCCGCACGTTTTTTGTTGGAGAGATGCGGCGAAAGTAATTCATAGAGGAATATAACGATACCAAAATAGCTAGATAATACAATAGCGCCAATAAATAACCTGGTTTAGTCTTGAGGTCTAAGACATACGAACCAAGAGGGTAATCAGGTTCGGCTCGTTTCTGATTGGAGCTACAGGTATCGTTTCTATGATGGCTATAAGCAAAAGATAGTGGAACCCACGGAGCGATAACTCCGCAACTATTTACGTTCGCAGTTTCCAACGCAATACTATTTCCGACACTAGAAGCGATGGATGAGTTCAAGTATGCCTGCCAGCCACAGAAGGGAAAAGGTGCTTTTCGAGCTAACTTAGTTCCTTGGTCCTAGCCTCAACTGAGAATATTGAGACCGTTAGCGCTAAGGCCAAGCACGAACAGGGTCTGGCTCATGACGAATAGGCTATAGCGAAGCCGAATCTAGAACCGTTGTGAAGGTGATGACCAAATGCACAGCCTCTATTCGCTCATCTTAGTTCCTCGCTAGTTTTCGAAGCGGTTTCGGACGGACCGACAAGTTTGCCGACATGGGAGAATTCGGATCGAGACCCTAGCTTCGATATGCATACTTGTCTCTGATTGGTGTAGCCTGATCCCTGCGTCCACCGCAGAGGCTATCTGTCTTGTGATCAATAGTTCAATGCAATCTACTATAAGCGACAGTATTGGTATTTAATCCTCAATCCCTGATTGGCTCTAAGAAGAAGCTCAGGGTGCAAAGCCATGTCGTGAACTGGCCTATCTCTTGCTATCACGTTCCAACGTGGATTCTTCTGACGGGCCTACTATCTGCACATGTGGTTTCAAGTGCGATTACACAATATATGTTCTCGTCTTATTGATTCCAATGTGGCTGGATGACCCCGGAAACTATTTACCAAGTTGTGGCGAACTGAAGTTCGAAACTGAAACATCATGCCTTCTGGACTTCGGCTGACTCCTCCTGCTCTAGATAGTTCCATCGTGTTCGAACTGAGAACCAGTGAGCTTGCGATTGACTAGCTTGTGTCTTTAGAACGTTTTCTGAGCGTGTTTTCCAGGCAATTGGCCTATTGAATGGTCATTATCTTAGTTGATAGATATTAAATAAACATTGTATTGAAATATGCCATGTTTCTCAAGATAGCATAAAGACTACCTACATCACTCTGCCCAGTTCTATAATTTTCGATTCTTCTTAATCCTCATTGCTCGTCCTATGTCATCCATGACAACATCCGGAGTGTCCCAATCTTTACTTTCGAGAGCAGATCGTACGTTTCTTAAAATCCTGCCCCCTTCTTCGGTTTTGCCATATTTCTCCTTCTCTTCTTCGCTCATACTGTCAACAAAGAACTGAAGGTAGGAAGTCAAGATGTCTCTCTCAGCAGAATTTGCTGCAGGCTGGGGAGACTTGGCTTGCTCTCTTTCCTTACGCCACCGCGATAGCCTTTCCCATGCTCGTGAACCATAATAGGTCGGTAGTGCTCCTGCAGCGAACGAAATGAGACGAGCACCGTGTATCATGACTGTTTCATCAGCCGCCCATAGCTCAGTCCATTTTGTCTCCAGCTTAACTAACGCGCCGTACGACCAAGGGTGCGCAATCTCAATTTTCTTCAACACCTTGTTTGCTTGGCCACGAGTCTGGTCAAAGTTCGAGTAGGGCTTTTTTGTGGCCCAAAACGACGAATTGCTGGCAGTGATAGCCTTCATTTGTTCAACGTAGCTGGGAAAGATACCAGGGATGATTGGTTCGCCGAGCGGAAATTCGAACACGCGCACAGATACAGGATCAAGGATTAGCTTCCGAGACTTCGCTCTGAACATATCTAACTTGAGTGGTTCGTTGGTGAAATGCAGAAGCGCCGGGGCATCCACACGCCAGATTTCACAGAGAAAGCTGTTGTGACAGCTCATGTAGTGGAAGTTCGCCCTTCCCATGGGTTCATGTCTGTCTCTGTGCTGGAGAAGGTCAAGAAATCCTTGATCCCAGGGATCAACATTCCAGGTCTTGTTCAAAGGCTGTTGTTGGGCCGAAAGATAAATCCAGTGATGCCAACTCGGATCGTTCGAATAGCGATGTCGCACGCGATAGAGATGGTTAAAAAACGCCAAATAGGCCGCATTTTTTGCGCTCCAGTCCGCAGGCCTGCGGAGTCCCAGCTCTGATATCCACTCGAGAGGATTGTATATCTGTGGTATGTGATATGGAGCTCGTATGTCACGGTAAAAGTTGGGTCCTCCAGCTCGTTCAAACCAGTCGGCGGCTTTAGTATTGACTATGTTTCCAATAAGCAGAGGACCTGTGCCTGCTATAGTTCTGTGGTACCATGGACCAAGAACAAGCCCTTGGAAGAATCCGAGCAACAATGTTAACCCAGAGAGTGGCAGCGAATAAATAAAGACGATCTTGGCCGCACAACATACAGTCTTGAATATAGCCCAGCCATATCGAAGGTAATAGGAAAGAATGGCTGTGAGTCTCATTGTTTTGATTAACGGCTGATGCGAAACCAAGGGGAAGGCGAGAGATGAGAGGTTTCTACTTGGGGTACATTGTATTATTTAAAGTAATCTGATGCAGTCTTGAATCTCAGCCCTGCGCTTCTGCCTGGCATGTCAGACGAGTTTTTCGCGATGTGGATAATCCAAGTGTTGTTTTGGGAAAGGCGCCGCTCGGTTAATTTGCTAATTTCCGAGTGACCAATGCCAAGGCTCTTTTAGAGGCTACAGGTTACAGGCAGATAGACGGAGATAATCAATACTTAAAATTAAGAATAGTACAATATGGTGGCAAGTATAAATTATAGAGGTACTGATCTTTGAATATCTGTATTAGATAATGTTACCTTGGGTTAAATTATAGATCAATCTAAGAATTCTTTTTACAATAAAATAAAAGAAGTACTATAATAATCAAGAAATTCCATATCTATTTTCACTCAACCAGACTATTATAATTGGAAAAGAAATGTTCTAATACAGGAAGTAATAGTAACTTATAGATTCTAACTGCCTTATGCCTCAAGGTCCAGCACCACTCTGCCACTTAACTTACCAGCATGCATGTCCTCAAAGACTTGAGTGAGCTGGTCCATCTTCTTGATATCTACATGTGCTTTGACAATACCCCTAGCGGCGAACCCGAGCACTTCAATCGCCTCTCGTTGGTTGCCAGTAGCAGAGCCAACAACGCTCTGCTGTCTGGTAATCAATGTCGGCGGATCAGCTCCCCCAACTGGAGCAATATCACCCTCTGGAACACCAACACAGACCACTCTACCTCCGACACGTAGTAATCCGACAGATTGTGCGTAGGCTCGGTTGGACGCAGCACATACAATCACAGCGTGAGCACCAAGACCATCCGAGAGCGACTTGACATGCTGAGTTAGTTCCGAGTCTTGTTTGAACTGTGTCATATCGATAAAGTGCTCTGCACCACACTCTTTCACTAGGTCGGCCTTGCTTGGGTGATCGATTCCGATTATGCGCAACCCCAGGGCCCTGGATCCTAGCTGACAGGCCAGATGGCCCAGCCCGCCCCCGGCCCCAGAAACGACGACCCAACTTCCTGGCTTTGCTTGGCTGCGCAGAAGAGCCGAGTAGGCTGTCAAGCCAGCGCAGAGGAGAGGGGCTGCAGTAGCGGCGTCGAGGCCATCAGGAATGGGTGTGACGTAGGCCGCAGGGCCAACTACGTACTGTTGGAACGTTCCGGGTGTATAATAGCCCGAGATCTTGGCGTTGAAACAGACTCCGTCTGACTGAACGAGACATGCATCTACAGGGCAGAACATATAGGTCAGCGGCGAATCATAAGATAAGGAGACGTACGTACCGCATCGGCCGCATGCACTGGCCACCCATTTGACACCTACACGGTCACCAACTTTGATACCTACCGACTCAACTCCGGGGCCCAGCTTCACCACATGACCTACTCCTTCATGCCCACCAACTTGGCCTACGTTAATCGGCGCCGGAAGGACCTTCCACTGAAGACTACATGTCAACGAGGTATGAAGATACGGAGGGTCATGCACATACACCATTTGTCATGACGGCATAGTCTGAATGACATACTCCAGAATGCGTCCTGCAGTGCACAATTAGCCCAACAATTCTTAGCCGTATATGCACAACTATTGCTTACAGATTAATGAGCACTTCACCAGCACCTGGGTCTGGTGTATCTACAGAGACGACCTTTGTTGATATAAAGCCAGGTTTGTCATATATGACGGCCTTGTGCTGCTTGGGGATGGACATTTTCAAGTCTTGAAAGTGAGAAGCGTGATGTGTAATAGTGTAATAATTCGATTAGCTTAAAGATATATATATATTATTTACCTGTTCTATTGGTCGGCCAGGGTATCACAGATTTATGTACCTCCGTCAAATCACGATTGAGAGCATCTAGGGCCAAGTCTACCCCGCTTCGGTTGTGAATCAATCCTGAGCAATCAGCCATGCAGATGTAGCATGAAACCCATTTTGTTAGTCAATGATAATCAATGTGTACGAATATGCGTTGAAACCTACAATAGACTCGCCTCGGCTAGGACAACGTACGTAATGGGAACTCGGCATGTACGCAGTCAACGAGCATCCCATGTGCGGGGTCGAGCTGGGGTTTGGGTCATAGACTGAGACATCTGCATATGCATGGCTGTGCGTCCATGCTAGTCATTCGTCAGTTGGTATTTCCTTGTTGGGACCGGTAGCTAACAGCTGAAAAAGTTACCGAGGTCCAAACCACACATGACGCTCTTGCAATATCACCAAGCACATGAGCTGACCCTATCTGGATATCCGTTGGTCTTGCGCCCTCACATTCTATCTGTTGTCAACACCTTTGACTAATCCGAACAATCAATCTGTCAACCATGGCCAATACTACCCAACAAGTAGCGATACCTTTGTCGGAGCCTCCATGGCTTCGAGGCTTGCCTTCACCTTACTTCAACGCTTCTCATTTCAAACTACAGGCTGCATGTCGTGAATTCATTGACCAACACCTCAATAGACACGCCCTAGAGTGGGAGACTGCAGAGGAGGTGCCTTCTCATGTTTACCAAGAATTCGCTGCGGGTGGCTACCTAGTGCCAGCCCTTCCAACGCCTCTGCCGGCCAGATGGCTCAAGGTATCAGGCATCACCCACATGCCCGGCGGCATCCCTGTTGAAGAATGGGACTCACTGCACACCATGATCTACGCGGACGAGGTGCGTACGGATAGATAACCGGGAGTGTTTCTTCTAACACTAAATCACAGATGAGCCGTGCTGGTCTTGCTGGCCCCTGCGGTGCCATAACTGCTGGGATGGCCTATGGCGTGCCCCCAATAGTGCGATATGCCGGCCATCAGTTACAGGAAAGGGTTCTTCCAGATTTACTCACTGGTCGTAAGAGAGCTTGCATCGCGATTACAGAACCCGAGTAAGTACCCTTAACTTGTACCAACAGCGTGTGTCAACTAGTGGTGGCTAACTTATTTGCTCCTATGCTTCAGAGCAGGATCAGATGTCGCCAACATCACTACAGTCGCCAAACGCAGTAGCTGCGCCAAGTTCTACGTCGTAGATGGGTTTAAGAAATGGATCACGAACGGCATGATGGCCGACTACGCAGTTACAGCTGTTCGAACTGGAACTCCCGAACCTGGGGGCCGCGGCATCTCTCTTCTTCTCATTCCTCTCAAGGACTATCCTGGCGTTAGTCGCCGGCGGTTGAAGGTGGCAGGGCAGATATCTGCTGGTACTACTGCCATTGAGTTTGATAATGTTCGGGTACCTTGCGAGAACCTAATCGGTGAAGAGGGGATGGGCATGAGTTATATCATGAACAACTTTAACCACGAACGGTTGTTTATTTCCATAGGAGTCACGAGACAAGCGCGAGTAGCCCTATCTACAGCATTTGCATACTGTCTCAAACGCGAGGCATTCGGCAAGGTATGTCTCCCAAGATGTTTCTGAATATTCTCTTTCTCTCTTTTAGAACCTACTGACATTCTCTTAGTCTCTTATCGAGCAACCAGTTGTCAGGCATAGACTCGCCAAGTGCGCGGCCTTGATTGAATCTCAAACGGCCTGGGTAGAATCCTTCTCATATCAACTGTCAAAAATGACCAAAGAAGACGCAGACAAGGAGCTTGGAGGTCTTACAGCTCTCTGCAAAGCCAATGCCGGAGTTGTACTTGACGAATGTGCGAGGTGTGCCGTTCTCCTGTTTGGTGGAAATGGCTACACCCGGAGCGGTCAAGGAGAGCTCATTGAGAGTAAGTACTATCCGATACTGTTAGTTGATGACAAAGACTGATGTAGACTTCTTAGAAATCTATCGGGAAGTGCCCGGGGCTAGGATCCCTGGTGGTAGTGAAGATGTGCTGCTTGATCTGGCCATTAGACAGATGGTCAAGAGGTTCCGTGATCAGGCGGAGACAAAGGTTGTTATGGCTAAGATTTAGTTCAAAGATATAGTAGAGTAGAGTAGTATCTTTAAATTATCTTTTCCTCCAATTCCACGAATGCCAGTGGTGAAATGCTACTTTAGAAGCTCATTCGTCACGGCTTGTGCCCTTTTCTTATTTAATGGAGCGGTGAGATTGCCTGGTACTGGGTTCTATTAGATTGTCTGTAACAGATTGAGGTTAAATTACACATTGTTTATAGCCATAGTTGTTATAGTAACTATGAAACGGGAGGCTGTATTAATAAAGTAGTCTTGAAAAAGCCGGTGGACATCAAGTCCAGCTCCAACTCATGATTAAGGGTTATATACAGGACCATCCGTGGTGATTTGGTGTCTTCGCCCATTCCAGGTCTGAGGCATGTGAGGTTTCCCAAGTCCCTTTTTATCGCCCCCTCCCCTTCCTGGATGGAGCGCCGCGACCGAGATGCATGAAGTGAGTGTCCACTTTCAGGTGTCTCAATTCTCTCTCAGTTTCCTCCGAATACCACTCGTCGGATTCATGTTCATCCTTACAACCACGACAATCCAAAATTACATGGCACCTCTCATCAACGACCCCTTCTAAAGCTAAGACCTTCTGTCTTGTCGTGTCTAATGAATCTAATAGAATGGACACATGGGCGATGGAGCTGTATGCTTCTGTCACAAAGTATCGAAATCTTGGTAGCTCCGACAAGGCCATGAAAAGCTCTGGGCAGTCTCTGCCGTGTTCACGGGCCGGTGGGCTTTTTGCAAAAAAGTCTGTGACTGTCCAAAGTTTTTCCCGTAGAACCGAGTCGGGTATCTCTTCGCCTCCATCAGTGGCAGGTCGGACCAGACTCCTCAGGAAGTTGAGATCCGCCGTGGCGGGATTTATAGTCTGGACCCTCCTCCCTTTGTATCGAACGCACAGGAGCATTGTGGTCGAGTCCCCGTCCCAGTCCGGCTCCATGTGAAAGGTTACGTCTTCTTGCAATTTTGAGTCGGGCCCAAACATGTCACTTTGCTGTAATGGCGAAAGGTGCCGAGAACTAAGGGTGAGACAGTCCAGTTTGAGACTTTCCGACACGCCAGGTCGTATTAAACCGTCAGACCCGACGGGGATGCTGCTGACGTCGGCATCAACAAGCATGAAACGACCAACATCTCTTGAGGTGACACACGGGCGAAGAACGCCGTAGGTCAACAGGGCTCGCTTGTTAACAACCCCAATGCACCAGGCGTTGCGACTATAGACTGGCTTTTTATTATCGGCTGAGATTTCTTGATAGTTTCCAAGGAGCAGGGCTGACAGAATATCAATGACGGCTTCTCGTGGAATGCATCGACCGTTTGAAAGTCGCGGGTAGCTTTTGTTCCCATAGATTGACGCCATCTTATAGAAGAACTTGTTACTTCTAAAACCCCAACCTCCCTCTACCACGGGCAGCCCAAGCATTGAGGTATCTACAAGCGGGAGAAATATGCCGTAGTAGTAACCCATGAAAAACGCCTGGAGGACAGTGTATGCGTTGATAATGTGCACTTCCAGTTCAGGATCCTCGATAGAGTAATCGACAAACCGGTCTACAATCCGCTCCAACCGCCCGAGGACATCAGGAGCTTCAGGTTCCAGGACCTGAGCCAGAGCATCGCAAGTCTCAGTGTTGACAGCAAAACCTAGAAGAGAGACTAGGTTGTATATTTCTGTTCCAACTCGGCCATAGGCGCCATCTCTAACATCGTAGAAGATGTATTCAATGTCTCTGCCTTCTACCATCGACCGCCATGGTATTTGGGGTGCCCAGGGCCTGCATGCAATAGACGCTGCCGCTCGCTGTCCCTTGTCCCACGCACTCCGGCATCTGTTTGCGGTCATTTGATCGATGGGGAACTTGGTCAGAGATTCGTTAGGACTGCCCAAGCTCACTGTTGTGCACGCCTGTCGTGACAGGTAAACGTCCAGAGGCCGTCTCATGGGCTGTTGAGACATGACCCAAGCAGCATCTGGGTTGTATTGCAGCTGAATGGGTGCTTCGCTAGGCAGCATATTCGGTCCACAAACTCCAAGAACCTCTATTCCAATGCGTGATAGGCACCATGCAACACCAGCCACGTCAGAAGACTGGGTGGTGTGGCTGTCGGACTTGTCCGTAAGGAGCCAAACCAAGAAGCTCACCATGTGTGGTAAATCACCGGGTGGCATGAGACCGGGGAAGACGGCTTCTCGATGGATCAGATCCTTGCGAATACGCCTTGCTTCAGCACTCATGCCTCGCACCGTTGCTGAAGACCGCCAGGAATTGATGCGCTGAGTGTACTGCGATGTAACAATGTCTTCACCATATTCGGCTGGCGCCAGGACTTCGAGGAGTGTGCTGCGTATGACTGACTTGACGAGGTCTGTCGAGCAGAATGCATCCAGGGCAGCAACAATGCAGACAAGAGTTGCAGAGAGCTGTCCCAGGGGCTCCAGGGCCTTCTCGGCCTTTTCTCCCCTGAAAGTCTGTGACTGACCATTGGCAAAGATGACGAGTTCAGAACCCCATCGCTTGTTGAATCGGGCGGTATCAATCAACCCTCCCCGCCGCAACACATCCATCTCGTCTTGGTCCAGAAGCTCAAGAAGGTCTTTGTCTCCGGATGCAGTCGACAGCCAGTTGCCATACTGTTTGCTCAGTGAGAAGAGAGTCGCTACATCGCTAATACTTAGACCAAGAGCGATTAGAGAGCCGGGACCTGTTGAGACTTGAAGCGACATATCGAATACAATGATAGAAGCGTTGAAAGTCTTTTTAGATATATGGCAAAATGATAGGTTGTGTTTGAATGCCTGGCCTGGGGGCCGGTAGCTGACTTCTTATTCCAGGAAAGGCATCCAGTCTGACTCCCAGTAAAGTGCACATTGCTGACCTACTAGTACACGCCATATTGGCGAGAATCTCATTCTGACAGGTCGGCCTAGATACTTGATGCACTCCAAGAAAGGGTGTGAAATAAGTGCCTTCTCTTAGCAGGAAAGATGGCTTTTCAACCTCGAACTCACAATTGCATTGGTCCAACGGGTCCTGATGTGATAAGCCACATGCGGTCGCCTTTGTTTGGGCGGTGGCAGTGCGTGAGCTGACTTTCTCGATGGGTGCCCAACAAGACTTTGGGCATTTCAATTCACAAATGCGACAAGCAACAATGCGACCTACCCCTCTCCTAAGTGAAGCTGGCGGCAAACAGCTGCTCCTATTCTTTAAAAAGTAGCCAAGTCAAATAAACTAATCTTAGCTTAATGCTATATACGCTTAGTAATCTAAAAGGTTAAGGCATAGCTTAATACTTAGCATAAGGATACAGAGCCCTTACGTATCGGAGAGAACCCAAAGAGCGAAGTCCTGTAGCCTCAGATGTAATCTCCAACGCGAAACATAACCAGGATTTGTTATCATCTACCATAAGGTTGAATTCAGGGAGAAAATAATTGCAATATTATCTTTTATTGAGGCTTCTTTATCCAAATGGAAATAAATAATTACTGCAATAGCCATTACTGTAGTTTTATTATAGTAAAAAATATTATTCTTATTGTTACTAAAGAAAAACCTTCTTGGCGGTACCGGGTAAGCAAATTTGTAATTTGCCCCAAAGAGTTCTCTAAAGTAGTTATGTCATTATAACTACTTTTCTCTTGATCTTGCCGATAGCGAGGCATTTTTTATCCATCGATCTGCAAGAAATCGTGTCTTTTGGCTGGGTATCAGCGAGTTTGTAGGGCAGTAAGCTCGGGCTAATTGCAAAACTGGCAGGCCCCTTCATCGTCAGGAGAGCTTTTTTGTAGTCAGAAACAGGCCTTTCCAGTTTGCAGCTTCTCAATGAACAGAATAACACATGATAATGTCTCAGATCCTGAGCCATGACAATCGGTAATGACGTTGGTCATGATTGAAGAGGGGTTGCGATCGGTCACTAATCGGAAATCTAATCGATAAAGATGCCCTGCTCACCACAGCAAGCGAGTATTTGACAGCCGAGGCTTAGGGATTGACTCGCAAACTAGTCCAAATAAGGAATCGGATAAAGACTTGATGTCCGCTAAGAATATTGTTGGGACTCCCTTTAAACATTTTGGGTTGGGGAACCCCCAAATTTGGATGATCGACAGGTATAGATTGCGTCACATAGTTGCTACCCACGCACTCAGTCCGAGTCAAGTTTGCGACAATCGGTTATAGATTGGATGATTCACATCCATGAACATGCGAGATAATAGCTGGAAGGTGCGTTGATATTTTTTGAGCTTTACAGTTGCAGTTGAACCTTTCTTTTTGCATATTGGTATCGAGAGGCTGCTGGCTTATTTAAAAGGCAAGCCGAAAAAGTCTTGATAGAACAATATTTGCTGGTCAAAGCATGATGAACTAGACAACTTGGAAAGCTTGGGTCAGAACTAAGTCCCAAGATAGAATGGGGGCTATGGCTAAATCTTCATTTAGGGCCGGCACTGCAGACAACACGTAGTCGGCCATTGCCAGAAGTGGATAAGCATGTAAAAGGCTAAGCTTGCGATGCGGATAATAGTGCCACGCACATGATCATGAAACTTGCCCAACTTCTATCAACCATGTGTATGAGGTCGGAGAATTACCTCGGCATTCGTTTCAAGATCAAAAGGTATTAAAGGTGTTTGATATTCTGGCTGGGACATTTCCTGATGCTGAAGATTAAACTCTGAGAGAATAATAGCGAAGAAAACAACATATTCATATTATTCATCATGCACCCGAAAGACTCTATGAGATCTACTTGGCCGACTGGCAACAAGTCAGAATGGAACATACACCAACAAATCATCCACCTCCTTAACGCCTATCCGATCGCTCCAGGCCAGGATGTACCAGTCCATGCGAAAACCGAGCGCATGCCTCGCTTTTCTGAATGGCAGGGCCATGTCTGGGTTCTCCTACACGCCTTTGCCCCGATAGTGGTCCACCAGTCTATACTATCATATTCCGGCCAGGATGGCCTTCATCCGGTTGCTATCTTCTTCCTCTATTTCTCCATGTTCAGCTGGGCTGTTGTGCGCCAAGTGAAAGGTGCACGGAAACTTGGACATGAGTATGGATTTCTCGATGGAGATGCTCACGAACGCGATGGAATTCCAGACGTTGGAGCTGACAAAGTGGCGTCGTCGTTGTGGAAAACTACCGGATCGAGAATCTTTATGGTTACGCACTTGGGCTACAACGCCAGCCAGTCCCCTGCTTCTGTCATGAATGATCGGTATTGGTGGGCATGGCTATTCCTCCAGATCGGACTATACGGTGTTATTCTTGACTTTTGGTTCTACGTTTACCATCGCGCCATGCATGATATCGATATCTTATGGAAATACCACCGAACTCACCATCTCACCAAGCACCCCAATTCACTCCTGGCTGCTTATGCCGACCACGAGCAGGAATTCTTCGACATGGTCGGAGTACCATTCTTGACATGGGCTACCTTCCGCGTTTTTGGTATCCCACTTGGCTTCTATGAATGGTGGATCTGCCACCAGTACATTGCTTTCACAGAAGTACTTGGACATAGCGGTCTCCGTATCTACGGCATGCCACCATCGACCCTGTCTTGGCTACTAAAGCTCATTGGAATGGAACTCGTCATTGAAGATCACGACCTCCATCATCGCAAAGGCTATAGAAAGAGCCATAACTACGGCAAACAGACTCGAGTTTGGGATCGATTATTTGGAACTTGTCACGAGCGAATCGAATCGGAGGATCGGAATGTCGACTGGGATACCTCAGTGTACTTCCCCATTTTCTATATGTGATTATCTTACACAACGATAATGTATTTATGAAGCTAGTTTATGATGTTTACGTACCCTTTAGTCTCAAAATTTCAATCTGTAGCCAAGGTTTCTCCGCACCAGATGATCGAGATATGCCTTTGCTTTACAATTTCTAGAGCCAATAATCCCCGGAATCCTTAAGCAATATTAAGAACAATTAAATAAGTAGTACATAGTGCCTTTGGGCAAGAAAGAAAGAACGCAAAGAAATGTTTATGTATCTAGAAGTCTTTTATAACCCCAGTCTTTAACCATGTGTATATCACATCTTCTATCAATTCCAACCCTAGGTGATTTGTCTTTCCTCTAGCTTACTCAAGAAAGTTGTGCCTGAAGTTACAAGTCAACTTTGAAATGAGTCCGCATCCGTTCGCCATAGGTGTAGAAAAGCCATGGCACTGGAGTGAATGCAAGGCAGATGAAACCAAGGACACTGTTTCCCCAGCCGAGTCCAAGGCTCGAGTACAGCGGCTCCGCCGTGAGATCCAGGAACGCACCGAAGGGAGAACGGACCAGCAAATTGGCCGCCATAGCCGAAGCAGCGGCTTCAGCGCCAAAAGCATCCACAAGGTAAATCTGACCAGGAATGACCACAAAAAGTGATCCAAATCCAACAATAAACGTGCCTATAATAGGCACAATCCAGTGGACAGCATACTTGGCTGTCCATCCATAGATAAAAAGCCCCAGTGGCGTAATGGGTCCAAACCACTTCATTAGGATAAGCCGATCTTCTGGCCTTGCAGCCCCATTCTTCTGCCCCAGCATCTTGTCACTGGCAATAGAGAACGTGACCAAGCCCAGGACCATGCCTAGTCCAAGACCGAGATAGGCCAACCCGGCAACACCTGGACTAAAGCCGTATACGTTTTGGAAGACAGAGGGGAAAGTTGTGAAGAGCAGGAAAATAAGGCCAAACATGATACCGGTGTAGAGTGATACCAGTAGCACAATTGGCGAAAAGATAAGCAACTTGAGTGGCCTGACGATAGCTCGAGCAAGCATTTGTCCTGGAGTCTCGTCTCTGCTGAGTTTGGGGACAAGCTTGTCGTTTCCAGTTTCTTTGCGCATTCGCTGGGCTTTCTTTTGCAGAAGAACAGTATAATTGGTCTCCTTCATAAGGATCACTGTTGCAACATCAATCAATCCCGACTTGACCCCATGTTAGTAATCTTACTATTGCTGGATAAGAATATCTCAAACTTACCAGAATTAAGAGGATTCGAAACGTCCATCGCCAACCCACATTTTCCGATACAAAACCCCCTATAATGGGACCAAGTACCTGTCAAGCATATTAGTATCGAGATAACATGGATAAGCAAAGTAATTGGTACTTACAGGTCCCAATAAGGGCCCGACTGTGAACAAGGCCATGGCTTTTCCTCGTTCCTCTTGGGCGAACATATCTGCTACTGACCCACCTCCAATGCTCATGGGGCCGGAGGCTGCGCAGCCACAGATAATTCGAAAGACCAGAAACATGGCTACGTTGGTGCTAAAAGCACATCCGATCGTAAAAGCGATGTAGACGAAATTACAACCGTAGTAAATTATAAGACGGCCATAAAGTTCAGAAAGAGGTGCAAGAAGGAGTGGACCTAGGGCAAAGCCAAGGACGTATAAGCTGACTGTCATGGCCGTGACGGTCGAGTTTGTGATGTGAAACTCAGTGGCCAGTTCTGATGCCCCTGGTGCAAACATGGTAGCTGCCAAGTTTCTGAATTTGTTTGTCAGCGAGCGGATATAGAGTGGAAGTCCAAAGCATGGTTACCTACGCCGCAAGTGTGAAGAGACTGACGATGACCAAGTGAATGTTCTTCTGGGTCTTGGACCAATTGAGGGGATGTTCAGGATCATCTGGGCCGTCCCAATCCACAACATTGGGGTTTGAGGGCTCAGCGACCATTGTCCCAGAGGAAGACGATGGCTTCTCCAGTTCAGCACCATTGCCGGCCTCTAACTCTCGATCCTGTGCTGTCAACATTGTTGACGTAGTAGCCGTTATTTGGGTGTTTCCGTTTTGGTAAAGTATGTCTCTGAAGGTTGTCAGAGTTTACTGGGATGATATAATATACTTTGGGGGTGCCAGCTGCATACTGCATGCGAACTTTGTTTTTCAGTGGATCTTAAAAGAAAGTTGGTAATAAAGTGCTCAATTATCAGAATCGAGAGATTTTTATCTTATGGTGTTGAGCTGGGGCGTGCCGCCCCCTATTGGGGGTCAGAGTAACTTGCTGCGTGGAGGATCGGGCCGGAAGATACATAGCGGACGGAGGATCGGAACGGAGGATCGGGGCGGAGCATGGCGTCGGATCCGGAGATGAGAGAGACACAAAAAAGACAGGGATGTTGAGAGGGAATTGCAGTGGAGCACCTTGCATCAGATCAGATCAGCCGCCATCAGGTCAGCACTAAGACCTACAGCGCTATAACTTTCACAGCGAGAGACTAATTAGCCCACTAACTAAATCTCCGACCATCATCGAGTTTATGGCGTGAATATTCGTTTCGTTTTCCGGATCAAGTCCGTCGCCAGGCCCGAAATCCTTCAACCCGTTTTTAGCGACATCCCTCCTTTCTCGTCCTCCATTATTCTCTTTCCTCTGTACGTCCGTGGACCATGGCGGACCAAGAAGCCCGTCCTCCAGAGTGGGGTCCTGGTAAGACACCCCAAGGCAGAGCTCGTCTACCCTCAAGCAGGCCACGGGAGAAACCCCAGCTGTCGTGCAACCTGTGCAGGAGGAGAAAGTAAGCATTCACTACATTTCTTTCTATCATCCTCTGCTGTCCTCTTCAGCCCTTCCACGCACGTGCTGTGCTGACATGACGCCACTGCCAACGTCAGGCTTCGATGCGACCGTCAACGACCCTGCAGCAGCTGTGTCCAGCGGGAGCTAGGGCAGTCGTGCACATACCCTACAGAAAGAGTGTCAACAAGCAACGATGCGGCACATCAGCCGCGCGTTACAACCCAGGATCGTATTCGCCACCTTGAGAGTCTGGTATTTGATCTGATGCAGCATTCATCCGTCAATGTCACCCATAGCCGAGCATCTCCGTCTCCCCGTGGGCTAGCACACGCATCCGAATCATCGCCTGCAGCCCCAGACCAAGATCCAAATGAAGAACCGGCTACTTCTGTTTCACCAGCCGATTATGGTAGTATGCAGTCAACAGGCGGAGGAGGTGGTGCAAACTACGTGGGTAGCGCACATTGGGCTGCAGTGCTTGACGGCATTGCCGAACTCAAAGACCATTTTGACAATGAGGAGGCTTCACACCCTGATACCCAGGCTAATGCTGATGACCCTCCATGTGCAGAAATTACCGCCCCCCAGCTGCTGTATGGGTGTACAAAGCCGGCTGACAAAGATGAGATACTTGCATCGGTCCCTGCTCGCCCGGTAGTCGACCGATTGATCTCGCGCTACTTCAATTCGTTTGAGATGTCGCCAGGTTAGTGTGCCCTCCCTACCGACGGTTAATATCATCGTTCAGCTTACATTCACTTCACAGCTGTGTTACACAGCGGCCAGTTCCTCAATGAGGTACGTCATATCAAGTCAGCCCTAGACCCAGTATTAACGTGTATACCTGTTTAGTATGAGGGCTTTTGGGAGGACCCAGCAGCCACTTCGCCAATCTGGTTGGGCCTGTTATTCACCATCATGTGCTTGGCGACCCAGTTTGAAAAGTTCCGCCTAGACCCTGGTGCCCAATCACCGGCCGCCCTATCAATGGAGCGAGATCTACAGCAGACAGCAGACACCTTCAGACTGAGGGTATCACAGTGTCTGGCTCTTGGAAGCTACACCAAGGGCGGACCATACGTTCTGGAGACGCTTATGCTGTATATCGCTGCAGAAATCTTCAACAAGAACGATGCAGAAACCGAGGTATGGATTCTCATGGGCAATACAGTCCAGCTAGCCTTGCACATGGGCTATCATAGAGATCCAAAGCACTTCAAAGGCATGTCGCCCTTCGTAGCAGAAATGCGCAGACGAGTATGGGCGACTATAGTTGAGATGGATATTGGCATCTCAACACAAATGGGTTTGCCTCGCATGATAAAACAATGGCAAACGGACACCCAAGAGCCTTCAAATCTTCAAGACAATGATTTCTCCACGGCTACGGTGGAACTGCCCCAGTCAAGACCAGAATCAGACCTCACCCCTATCCTTTACCGTCTCGTCAAAGCTAGAATGATGAGGACAGCAGGTTATGTCTGGGACTTTTCTGCGGACGTGAGACCTTACCCATATTCTGAGGTCGAGAGGATGGATAAGAAGCTCGACGAAGCACGAAAATCAATTCCAGATTGTCTCGTATGGTATTCCATCGCCCGATGCATCACGGACTCCCCTCAGGTTATCATGCAGAAGGTCTTATTGGAAACACTCTTCTACCGCGCCAAGATTGTGCTTCATCGAAAGCATATGTTCTTTCCACTTACCAAGACAGCCAATTCCAGACGCATCGTGTTAGAATCAGCGCTCAAGCTTCTAGATTATCAACACATGCTTCAAGAGGAAACACAGCCTTTTTGTCAGCTGTATCAGGAGAGGTGGAGGGTTTCTTCACTAGTGAACCATGACTTTCTCCTGGCCACAAGTATTCTTTGCTATTATGTACAGCATGCTCGCGGAGAAACACTACAGCTTCCCGAATTGTCCTCGATGAACGAAACTATCATGACCTCCCTGAAGAGATCTTATGATATTTGGCTGCAGTCAAGCAACACTTCCAAGGAGGCCAGAAAAGTGGTGCGAGCCCTGGCTGTAGTTCTTGGATGCGGCAATGCCTCTAGCACAGACTCTGGGATCGACTCGGCTATGTCCCTTGGTTTTCCATCGGCACATGCATCTCCTAACTTCAACAACTATCGTACAGGTAAGTTATTATACGCAGGTCCTTCTGCAGTGTTGACAACGCTGACATGTGGGGGACCAGACGTTCCAATGGGTCTCGGCTCACAATTTCCGATCCTTGATTCTGCTTTGATGCCGAATTGGGCAACGTTTGCCGACGATCTCATCTCAGCACCAATGGCGACTCCAAGTTCTGAGTGGCAAGCTATGGACGGTAAGATAAGATAACCGCTTTGGCCACATGCTGGCGCAGAGGCTGACAAGACGTGATGCAGAGACTGCAGATACGATGGGGTCTTTAAAGTGGCCCTGGAACCTACAGTGACTGCATGGATCGAGAACAGAGAACCATGAGTCGGGGTATACAATGTGGCATTAAGGGAAACTACTTATGATTTGATACGTATAGAAAAGTGCTCCATTCCATACATCTTTAAAGCATCTATGTCGTTATGTAGGAGCTGTCGATGCCGTAACCAAGCTCTAATCTTGAGAGGCACAGCACTGCAAGCTTGTGGCTAAGCCTCAATACGAAAATTGACGCCGTATTTATACTAGTCGTAATTCATCAGTTCGGCCCGTCCCGAAATAGCAGGAGAATAACTTATGCGGGCCAAGCCAGCCAAGACGTTTTTACGAGGCATCCGACCTCGCACAATACGTCCTAATTGGCGATGAGAACATATCTGCGTTATGTGCATATAACCCTGTGTAACTGTCTTCTTTCCAGAGATATTTTTCATGATATGATATGGTCGGAACTCTGCCGGAATATAAATGATTTCATGAACAAAGCACGTTGACCTTCCACGTGATTATTCAGTACAATTTTCTTTTCCTGGTGGTTACAAAAGACTGATGATGATTTTGAAAGTACCTAGCTGTAAGTTGGCTCAGACCACAGTCTCGCCTCACCTGTTGCTACGGTAAACGTTAGTTCACGATCGACCCGTCTCACCCGTCAGAAGCAGGGGTGATGGCGTGCAAGTGGGCCGGCCTGACACCAAGATGAGGCACAAACCCCAAGCACGGCATATGTCAGATGCAGTTTCAAGGCTGAGCTACAGGGTATTTTCCATATTACCCGAGAGAGCCAAGGTTTGAGATTGGGCTGGGGAATGGCAGCGTACTTCCAATCGTGGTCGTATCCGTTGTCTTGACTGGTCTAGAACGGTATGCTAAGTCGCTAAACTTGGCAGCCCACGTAAAGGCATCTACAACTTTTCGTCGTTACTGATTTGTTGATTTGGATTGAGAATCTTATTTGAGTAAGGGCATTGGACTATCTAAACCGCTGTATAAGGTTTGCGTCAGAATGGTAAGCTGAACTTTGACATAATCATGCCACAACTGCTTATGTACCGCGAGATTATGTATATCCTTCTGTCAGCGTAGCATTCTTCTGTAGCCCCCATGCATCCCATCTCAACAGTCTTGATTGGGACAACGGCCTCGATTCGGAGTTTCGTCTCCTGTGCAGATGTAAATTGGCGTCGTTTATGGAAAGGATTGTAATCCTCGCTAACCGTGATAGTATGGTCTGACGTTGGAAAAACCCGTCTTGCCAAACAAACCTCCAGGTGGGCCATGCAGACATATCCTTGCTTTCTGTACATATTACGCTCTCCTCAAGAGGGTAAATCGTAAATCGTCAATTTGTCCGTACAAGAAAAAAAGACAGGAGCAGCATGGATTAAATCAGAGCACAGAGGCTCTATCTCAGGACCATTATATAGGAGATCCATGTATCTGGTAGTCTTCGCCGGTACACTCCACTGTACTGTCACCACAATAAATTATCGCACAAGATTTGATTGGTACCAGTGACGCACATCGTGACTTGACCCAACACACGCATTGACACTTTCTTTGCTTTGCCTGTTCGTTTCATCGCACTCAAACAGGAACTTCTCTATTGGTAGTTACCAACACTCTGGTTCCCTACAGCCAACAAACATGTCAACGCGAAACAGTCAATCTATTCGCTCATCATGCGATCGCTGTCGCTCCCACAAGCTCAAATGCACTGTTTCCCCAGAAAACTCTCGTCCGGGATTCAGTAGATGTACTAGATGCATTCGTGCACAGGTCACATGTGTTTTTGGTCATAGGAGCCAATCTAAGCGGAGCAATGCCGCCAAGAAGACAAACGAGAAACCCACCGATGCTGAGACTCTTCAAGCTCAATCACAAGCATATATAGAAGACTCCACGCTTGGTGTTTCGGCGCCTCTTCCTGGTCTGAGCTTTGGCTCACCAACCGCTTGGATTGATGGACTTGCTGCTCAGGAAGCAAAGGAAGGTCTGGGAGATGGTCCGCGTCATGGCCTCTCTCTGAGTGAGGGAGATATCTGGGCGGATCTGGGAACCAGCCAGGATTTAAATCTATTGGATCTTACACAGTCGTCTTTGCCAACACACAACTACCAACCACAATTTTCAGCCTTGGATAACTACAACGCCCCGGTCGGCAAGGAATGGCAGTTCAATAGCTCCGAGCACTCGGATCATACCACCACTACGCCGCACATCATTGCGCAGCTTTCTGCTCTCGTTATCAAAATCCACGAGACCTCAAGAACTCTAGAGGAGGGTCCTTGGTCGAGCCTGGCCGATTCGAAGCAGCTGAGAGATTACCCAATTGGACGTGTTTTGAGCTTGTCGCAAGACCTTAGTGCCACGCTTAGCTGCATCTGGCTTTCAAAAGGCATCAACTCTCAGCATCAGCCAACAAATGTCATGGTCCCCGAGTACCAACCACGGACAGAACGGGAACGTTCCCCATCCTCTCCGTTCAGTCTCTCCGATATGATGGATTATTCCGATCTGCTATCATCCATCCAGATAACTCCCGAGATGTCGGATTTCAAGGACGAGTTTGATACACCAACAGACTCATCCGTAGCTCCCACTGTCGATATGCCGACTATGCTGCTGGTGCTTAGTTGCTACACGTCTCTTGTCAAGCTCTACAGTCTAGTATTTGCTCATTTTGAGAGTCACCTGAGCCACCTGCCAGATCCAGCCTCCCCATACACTTCTCAAAACGTCCTTCTCTCCCGAAGGTGGGGCTTGCAGCTTGGAGAATTGCCTTCGGCGGACGAAACATGTGCCAAGGTCTACACCGCCGTGCAGGTTTTACTTGACGCATTCCAGTCCGTAGAAGACATTCTTGGTCTGCCGAGGTCACTCAGCGCTGTGAGACATCGAGCATGTGGCAGAGACGGCGCGGAACTAGACGCGGAACTAAGTGGCGGTTCCTTATGGACCGACTTTCTGGCGCCATCTGTCTTCAAAGCGAATGGGAATGGTTCCAGTGGTGAGGAGTGCGAAGAACTTAGACAGCTTTCGATCAAGGTGGGGTCACTAGAGGCACTGATTCGGGAAAAGATGAGATTGTAAGTGCGTCCTTTTTATTTAGAATGTCATTTTCTGGAATACTTGCGACAGACCGGGTTCAAGAGATTATATTTAGACAAACAATGGAATAGATACTATAAATTAACTTCGGGACGTTAAGCGTTTGACTATGCGTATGAATAAAATTATATTGGGCCAGCATAAAGTTAATCCTTCCCTTGAAAAAATGATTGACGATTTTGAAGTGCCAGCGCAAAGCTTCTTATATTATAACTAATTATATATTCCGAACTCCCGACGTTAATGGGAAGCTGTTAGATGTCACCCAAGCAGCAATATGTTTGCAAATTGTCTGCTATATCTAAAATGATCACGATAGAATATTGTTTGAACTTAACATGCTGCTAGGTTATTGGCTACATACAAGTAACTAACATCATAAGCAGCCTTTCAGATAACATCACAAACTATACAGGCACCATCTCAACTACTGCCGAGGTCGACGTCTTATCCTTGGATATAGAGCAAACCTTGAAACCCGCTCGCGATGCAAGATCGTTGAACATCCTCTCATTGCGCCTCTTACCAGCAAAGTTCATCATCCACAAATCAGCAGCAGCAAGAGACACAGATGGCTGATCCGGAAGAAGGTTTTCCGAAATGAGGACCCTAGAGTCTGGTGTGCAGACCTCGCGGATATTCTTCAGGATAATCACGCACTCATCGTCAGGCCAATCATTTAGGACGCGTCGAATGTAGTACACAAGAGCGCCTAGATAATAATCAATGTTAGATACAGGTGAGGTCATGAGGCTGTGAGACAGACCTTTTGTTGGCTGCTTATCAAAAAAGCTCGACCCAACTTTCTTCACTTCTCTGAGCACGCCCTCCCCCGAGGCCTCTTGGATCACGTTGATTTGGTCCTGCAGGACACATGATGAAGCTGGGATTCCGGGTGTCTCCTCGATGATGGCTTTGATGGCCTGGCCCTTGCCACCACCAACATCCACAATGAGGGGTCGATCGGGGTCTTTTTGAGCGTGCATTGCAACCCAACTGAAGTCATACATGCCTGTAATAGGCATGTCGCCGAGACCAATAGCCATGGTGCTATTAAATGCCTGGGCACGCTCAGGCATCATCTCCAGTACTTGGTAGAAGGACTTATCAGGGTAGCCTGCACCTAATCCAAATGGTGAGTGGTTGGACTGTTGGGGCTCAGCTAATCCGTTGGTCTGGAAATATTGCGGCCATTGAGCCGCACTACCCATGAAAGCGTCGAAGATGTGGGAGTAGAACAGCTTCGCCCTTGTCTCCTGAAACATTTTTGAATCATATGTCAAGCTTATGAAGCCTGGTTTTGGAGACGAGAGGACCTTTGATGCGATCAGGAAGTTGGAAAGCCTTTCCAGGAGATTGAACTCCACGCCGGTTTTGGTAGCCAACTCATCAATGGAGATACCATTGTCCGGAATGGCATCGAATATCTGATGCTCGACAAAGACCCTCATTACAGCCAACTCAACCATTGAGTAGAAATACTCATGGACAGGGGTTTCTGCTTCTGGAAAACGGGATTTGACTGATGACATGATAGGATATGGATATGAAAAGGAAAGGTGCTGCAGATCTGATACCCCAATGGTGCCTCTAAACCTGGATTGTCTCTACTATTATAGTTTTCTTACTTATTATAACTTGCTACGTGAGTGAAAGCCCCTCGCTCAATAATAAAGGCCGAAAAGGCGGATTCAACATGTGGAACATTATTCCCGAAAGCCATGCACCTCTCATGCAAGTCGGCCTCCGATGTCAGTGTTAGTATGTGGGGTTGTTATTAACACCGAAAATGACCGATGAATCCCGAAATCGTTCTCAGCGCGATATGACGTCGATGATAGTCCTTGACACCGCACGAGGTGTTCACAGGAAAACGATTCAATCGTTGATATTTTCACATACTAGCTGTCAACTATTATGCTATTGTTTTGCTCAATAGATGCTTCACGTATGTAAGAGGATGTAGCTGAAGAGGAGTCATCATGGACTGAACTAATACAATTGTATTGCGGACGGAACAAATAAAATTGAAGACAAATAACAAGGGCTCTAGCTATATAGTAAATACAAGCTTCTTTCCAGATATCTTCTTTTCTCTTATATCTCCAATTCCGCCTAGAACTGCCTCAAGTCCACCCTGCTTCACAACGATTGGATGAGGTCTGATCAAGTTGTTGTCAAGGAGCTTTCGCAGTACAGCAGTCCAGTAAACGCCAAACTCTCCCATTTCTGCATTTGCCGGTCTCCAGTGAGGTTCCGGCCATCGGATCTCCTTACCCAGCATTTGTGGCCCCATTATCCAGTCTGGCTTGACCATTTTGCGTGTTCGTGCAATAGCTTCCGAGTAGGGCTCCAGGGCAGTATATTTGCCACCAGCACGCCCAATGGCTTGGTAACAAAACTGCATACTAGCCGTGGTAGAGATGCAATCCAGAGCATACCGGATATTGTTCTTGGAATGCTTCTTGATGTCTGCAGTGCAATTTGGGTCATTGTAGTCGAAAACGGCACTGGCACCGTAGGATTTGACCATCTCGAAGTTACGAGGCGAGGATGTTGTGATGACTTCAAACCCTGCGAGCTTGACCAGCTGAACAGCCGCAGTCCCAGTAGCGGATGAACCACCATAGACCAAGACTGGTATCTTCTCAGTGGTGGGCTCTAGGGGATTTCCTGGTAGACCCAGGCTCTTGAACAAAGCCAAACCAGTGGTCATGAAGCTGATGCCGAGAGAAGCACCCTCTTCAAAGCTAAGACTGGGCGGGATCTTCAACAAGATCCATTCCACGGCGGCAGTATACTCTGCAAAGGCACCAACAGTTGGATCCAGCGGATTCATCCCCATGATTGCTGTGCAAACACGATCTCCGACATGGATATCGCACTTTGTCGCATCAGGGCCAACCTTTTCGACGACACCAGCGAAATCAAAGCCTGCGACAGCACCGGGCGTGACGTAGGACCCAATCATTTTTGTGTCGACTGGGTTCACGGAGACGGCTTTTGTTTTGATCAAGACTGAGTCGCCCGTGATATCGGGGACAGGCTCAGTCGTGGAAAGGCGTATGCCTCCATCTGAGGTCCCAACTAAAGCGGTCTGTTGGCGTTGAACCATGCTGAGAGGTGTAGAAACAGTTGTGCGATTCAAAGAACTTGAGTCGGCTAAGAATTTCTTAGTGAAATTAGGGGGTAGAATTAATTTACGAGTTATCTAGGCTTGATTGAGGCTAGACGTTTCTCGGCTTGTATCAGTGAACCGAAAAAGTCCGTGGCAGTTCTCTTAGGTTTTAGAAACATTAGAATATGTCAACAGCCGAAAAACTCCGAAGTCAACAAAGGGCATAAGATAGTGACAAAAGTGGCTAGAAAAAGTAGCCACGATGTGATTTTTAATTAGAAAAACCTTGAATATACCTATAGCCATAGGAGTATCTACCAGGGGAGGTTCAATTTCACCCTCTCTAGTAGCCATACTAAGGGAATGAGTGAGAGATGTATATGTCTTGAATACCCTAAAGCACGGAATAAAACTCGATGAACCAATCATGATGCTGTATTCTGTCATGGCTAAGTGTAAACGAGATAGAGATAACGATAACGATAACGATAATGAAACGGGGCAGAGCCCACTAACTCATTTCACACTGGCCTCCAGTCCCAATACCACGATACGACTCTCCATCCGCTCCTCCAATAACAAGCTCCATAAATCCAGTATTGCCAGTGGCATCGGGCCCAGGATCACTTGTCGGGGTATTCCATATGATACCTTGATGAGAAACCCGGAATCTCCAGCTTCGTTTGTTCTCACCTTCAACAAATTCAACGACATACCCAGTGTTTTTGTCACGATAAGCACCAGTAACAGCCCCTGCTGGCGAATCTCCATATTCCTTACTCAAGATCAGCGAGTCGCTAGAAGCGTCATCTCCATGGTTGATGACCTGTTGCGCTGTACAAACCAGCTTTCCTTCACAGTACAACCTTGCCATGGTATAGGGCTTGTTTCCACTGTCAAGTTCTGAGAAAATGCGCATTATTTGCATCGCGTATGGGCCAACATGAGCTCGCAAGTAGTATGATTCGGTCATGACCTGAGGCCAAGATAGCATTGACCAAACACGATCCATGCCACCATTGGCTGAAGTGCCCAGGGCGAAATGCTGGGGCTCCGTGCTGTCTGGTGAAAAGAGTGATAACTCTGCTTGGACTGAAGCTCTTCCAATCGGCCTGACATAAACAACCGAAGGCCCCAATGCAGGATCAGTGTTGAGGCCTATGTCTCCTGGCAGAGCTTTGAGATGCATCTTGCCTTGGACAACGCCTGGGACAGCAAAGACCAAAGTAGCTCTTGACGAGTCACCAGTCACGCCGAAAGAAATGCTATTGTTTCCACCCGTATCCTTCCAAATACCAGTAGTGGCTCCATTGTCGTCTGATTTGACAATAGACTCTGGAAAGAAGAGATCACGGTGCCAAGTGCGGTGGTCAGACCAGACTACAAACACCTGGACTTTGAAACCACCCAGCTTCAAGCCTCGAGCGTCTCTGGTGACGGCAATCACGATAGCTGACTGATCTTCCGAGGAAATACCATCAAAATACCAAAGTTCCCATGCTGTTTTTGGAATAACTGGAACGAACTTCGGAAAGATATTACCGAAATTGGGAATGAAAGGTGAGGGAGGTACAACGTCCTGAGCGATCGATTGCTCAATTTTGAAGTGAGAAACTGTTTGTTCCGCCATTTCGATGAAGTAATTCGAGTGGACGCCGAATGATATGATATCCTTGTTGATTGACCTGAAAGGAAATAGTTGAACTTGGGGAGATCGATGTTATAGATTGGCTAACTCGAAAGACTTTAGATAACAGCCCGGAAAATTTGAAATCTCTTTTCTTAGAGTTGACAGATTATGTTCCACGGTCATTGGTGAGTTCTCCTTCAAAAGTACCAACCGAAAAGGTCCGACAATAAGCATCTTAAGCTGTGCCACCGAATTTATCCGAATGAAGCAATGTCAGAAGTTGAACATACGATCATCAATGATATGGTTCGGTTGAACACTTTCAGCGTAATTATCAGAAACCTGCTTGCTATCATTACTTTCAACTTTGGACGCAACTGGTTGACTCGCTTCACCGAATAACACCGGCTTGCTTCAACCAGCAAGGTAGAGATTGTTATACGGTATATCTAATTCATAAGAAACGCCATTTCCACTTCTGAGACTCCAAGTCAAGATTCAACCGGCAAATCTTTAACCAATCTCAACATTGCCCCTCAAAGAACTATTCACAAAAAGCCAATCTTTTGAAAATGGCTGCTTCTGAACCTATTGCGGTTATTGGAAGTGCCTGTCGCTTCCCAGGCGACTCCAGTTCACCTTCTAAACTTTGGGACCTTCTAAAAGCACCACGCGATCTTCTGACTAAAGTCCCGCCGGGGAGGTATAACGCAGATGCGTTCTATCACCCTGATTCGAAGCACCACGGAACCACCAACGTCCGAGAATCTTACTTTCTCAACGAGGATCCTACTAGCTTTGACAACAACTTCTTCAACATTCAGCCTGGTGAGGCTGAGGCCATTGATCCTCAGCAGAGGTTGTTGATGGAAGTTGTGTACCAAGGTCTTTGTTCAGCTGGACAGACCATTGAAGGTCTTCGCGGGTCACCCACCGCTGTTTATGTGGGTGTTATGTGTGATGATTGGAGTGGAATCATCGCCAGGGACTTGGAAGTATTTCCTCAGTATGGAGCTACTGGCATGGCTCGAAGTATCATGTCAAACCGCATCTCGTACTTCTTCGATTGGCATGGACCATCCATGACGATTGACACCGCTTGTTCTTCAAGTCTGGTTGCTGTTCATCAGGCTATTCAGACTTTGAGAAACGGCGAGTCTGAAGTTGCTATTGCAGCTGGAGCCAACCTCATTCTCACACCAGGTATGATCTCATGCCATGCCCAGACAAAGTAATGGGTTAACTAACAATGACTAGGTATGTATGTCGCAGAAAGCAAGCTGTCTATGCTTTCGTCCTCAGGTAGGTCCAAGATGTGGGATCAAGACGTCAACGGTTATGCCCGAGGAGAAGGTATCGCCGCTGTAGTCTTGAAGCCTCTCAGTGCTGCAATCCGTGACAACGACCACATCGACTGTATCATCCGAGCTACTGGAGTCAATCAAGACGGTCGAACTCCTGGCTTAACCATGCCCAGCGCAACTGCTCAAGCAGATCTCATCCAGAGCACATACGCCCGAGCTGGTCTCGACATCAACAAGGCAGAAGACAGACCCCAGTTCTTCCACGCCCATGGAACTGGAACCCCTGCTGGCGATCCTAGAGAAGCTGAAGCTATTCACCGTGCCTTCTACTCGTCGGGTTCTAAGGATGACAAGCTCTACGTTGGATCCATCAAGACAGTGCTTGGCCATACCGAAGGCACAGCTGGTCTTGCTAGTCTCATCGGAACTTCGTTGGCCATCCAAAACAAGGTAATCCCACCGAACATGCATTTCGATACCTTGAATCCGAAGATTGCCCCGTTCTATGGTAATCTGGAGGTTCCCACCTCGGCTCTCCCCTGGCCTGAGACACCTCAAGGCCAGCCTCGACGAGCTAGCATCAATAGTTTCGGTATGTGTCACGCCATATAGTTGATAGACATAAACACTGACATGACTTCTAGGCTTTGGCGGTAGCAATGCACATGCGATTATCGAAGCGTATGAACCGCAGGCTGCCGAGAATACCCCTGGCTCGCTGTTCAGCCCATTGACCTTCTCCGCTTCATCGGAGGCTTCTCTACGGGCTCTCCTATCCTCATATTCGGCATACCTCAAGTCGAACCCTCAGATCTCTCTGAACGACCTTGCCTACACTCTACAGACAAGACGCTCTGCTCTGGCCTATCGCGTGGCTGTCACTGCGTCGTCTACTGAAGATGCGTATACCCAGCTTGATGCGATTGAGAATGGCGAGCAAGCCAGCAGCATTGGAATCCGCCAGCTGAGCAAGAATTCATCCAAGATCCTGGGTGTTTTCACTGGACAAGGAGCTCAATGGCCGCGAATGGGTGCCAGGCTCCTTGAAGAGTCACCTTACGCCTCCAAAATACTCGCGGAACTCGACAACGCGCTATCAACTCTTCCCCCTGATGACCGTCCGTCTTGGACTTTGCGAGAGATGATCCTTGCAGATGCCAAGTCCTCTCGAATTGCTGAAGCGGCTATCTCCCAGCCTCTGTGCACTGCAGTTCAGGTTGTGTTGGTCGACTTGCTCCGAAACGCTGGGGTTGAGCTTTCAGGAGTTGTGGGTCATTCGTCAGGCGAGATTGGAGCTGCATATGCCGCAGGCCTTCTTACAGCGAGGGATGCGATCCGAGTCGCATATTACCGAGGTCTCTATGCTAGACTCGCGCAGTCGCCCAACGGTCGCAAGGGTGCCAGTAAGTCAATTCATTCCACTTTAATCTCGAGCGCAAACTAATTACTTACTCAGTGATGGCTGTTGGAACAAGCTTTGACGACGTGTCCGAATTCTGTGAGCTCGAGGCCTTCCAAGGCAGAATCCAAGTCGCTGCCAGGAATTCAGCCTCCAGTATCACAATTTCCGGCGACGAAGATGCCATTGCTGAAGCTGTCGAGACCTTCAAGGACGAGGGCAAATTTGCCCGCCAACTGAAGGTCGATACTGCCTACCACTCGTCTCACGTTTTGCCATGTGCTAAACCATATCTCGAAGCGATGGAAGGCTGTCGGATTGAATCTGCCACTCCCACTAAGACGAAGTGGTATTCTAGTGTCCACGAGGGTCAGATTATGGCTTCTGATCTTCTCAGTGCCCAATACTGGGTCGATAACATGATCAGCCCAGTCTTGTTCTCTCCTGCTGTCGAGCATGCTTGGCAAGAAGGTGGTCCATATGATCTGGTCCTCGAAGTTGGCCCTCATCCAGTACTCAAGACTCCCTGCTTGGATACCCTCGAAGAGATTACTGGAGACCGCCCGCCTTACTCGGGAGTTCTAGGCCGTGGAAAAGACGACATTCAGCAGTTTGCCAACGGCCTTGGTTTCATCTGGACTCAACTTGGCCCAGGAACTGTCAACTTTGAGAGATTCGAGAGCGTCGTGTCTGAGTCCAAGGATGTTCCATCTTTCCTCCATGACCTCCCCAACTATCCGTTCGACCACGCAAGACAGTTTATGTCCATGTCTAGAGTATCAGGCTGGTTCAACAGTATGCAAGAGCCGCCTCATCCACTTCTTGGTAGACGATGTCACGAACTCGAGACCTCGAACACTGTTCAATGGCGGAATATCTTGAATCCAAAGGAGATTCCTTGGCTTCATGGCCATCAACTCCAAGGCCAGATCATCTTCCCTTCCACTGGCTACATCTCCATGGCTGTCGAAGCTATCAACATTATTGTTGAGAATCTTGGACTGGTTACCATTGAAGATCTTCGTATTGGACGGGCCTTTGTCTTCAGCGACGAAGACTCAAGCGTCGAGACATTGTTTGATGTGAGAATCATTAGCAAGTCCGACGTTGAGATTCAAGCCGAGTTTTCATGCTACTCTGGCATTCCTCACAACCACACCGCGCCCATAGCTCTAAACGCAACTGCTCGAGTAAAGGCCACCCTTGCGGCGCCAACATCTCACCAACTACCGAAGATCAAGGTCGACGATTTCAATCTCCGCGAGGTCTCTGTTGATAGGTTCTACGATTTCCTTAGACGCCTTGGATATAGCTACTCATGGCCATTCCACGGCACCACCAGCATTCGTCGAAAGGCAAACTTTGCGACTGGCACTCTCGAGGATCAGTCAGGTTCTAACTGGGAAGACCAACTTCTCGTTCACCCTGGAATGTTGGATAGTTCACTTCAGACAACATTTGCTGCCTTCTGTTGTCCAGGTGATGAACGCCTGTGGGCTTTGCACCTCCCTACCACTTTCCGATCAATCGTCATCAACCCATACTTTACATCTGCAGGCATTGGGAAGCAAAAGAGCTTCCAGTATCAGTCTGTCGCTATTGACGAAAGGAAGAGCCCTAAAGTTATTGGGGAGCTGAACTTGCTCTCAGAAGAGACTGGAGATACATTCCTACAGATCGAAGGCATGGAACTCGTGCCATTTTCGCCTGCTACTCCAGCGAATGATGCCGTGCTCTTTTCTCGGTTCGATTACAGGCTGGCCAATCCTGATGGCGAACTCACGGCTGCCGAGTATTCCTTCAGAGACGAAGATTACAAAATGGCATTGGACTCTGAGCGAATTGCCTTCTATTATTTGCGTCGACTGGTTGAGACGATCACGCCGGAGGAGAAAGCAAATACACTTCCCCATTACCGACATCTTGTGGACTGGGCAGCCCACGTTGTTCCTCAGGTTATCAATGGCGGCAATCCTTACATTCCTGCCAGCGCACAAAAGGATACTCACAATGATATCCAACGAATTCTGCAAAAGTATGTTTATTCGATCCAGCACCTATCTCAACGCAGATATAACTAACTGATCATCAGACACTACGAACGCGTTGATGTCCGTCTTCTTGAGTCCGTTGGCGAGAATTTGCCTCAAGTCGTTCGTGACAGCGGCAATATTCTCGAGCACATGACCAAAGACGGCATGTTGGACGATGTTTACGAGGAAGGTTTTGGTCTTGACCTTGTGAATAAGTATATCGCACACATGACGGCCCAAATTGCGCACAGGTATCCTCGTATGAACATTCTTGAAATTGGTAAGACCAAGTCCTCTCCATATATACATACACAAGCTAACTGTTGATATAGGTGCCGGAACTGGTGGATCGACACGAGAGATTCTTCCCCGTCTAGGTTCAGCATTCTCAACCTACACCTACACCGACGTCTCAGGTGCATTCTTTGATACAGCCCAAGATCGCTTCAAAGAATATGCCGACCGCATGATCTTCAAGACCTTCGACATGAATATCAGTGCCGAATCTCAAGGCTTCACTGAAGGATCCTACGATCTTGTAATTGCCTCCAACGTTCTCCATGCAACGTTGGAGCTGGAGGACATGATGAAACATGTCAGAAGCTTTCTTAAGCCTGGTGGTTTCCTCATCATTCTTGAAACCGTTAACAATGACTGTCTTCGAGTTGGACTGCCGATGGGTAGTCTGCCTGGTTGGTGGCTTGGTGCCGAACATGGACGCAGATGGGGTCCAACTCTAACATTGCCTCAATGGGATTCTTTGCTCTGGAAGTGCGGTTTTAGTGGTATTGATACGACAACACCACCCATTCACAGGATTCTTCCTGGACACGTCTTTTGCGCTCAAGCTCTTGACGAACGAGTCGAGATTCTGCGATCCCCATTGAACCATCTCTCGACTCTTCCCGAGACTAAAGCGACAGAGCTCGCTATTATTGGCGGAGAAACACTCAAGGTTCACAGAATGTGCGAGCAGATCTCACGTCGCCTTGCGTCCAAGTACACCAACATCGCACGCTTCAACTCCATCGAGGAGCTCAACACCAGCGGCCTTGTAGAATTCTGCACAGTTCTATCTCTGACTGAACTTGATGAGCCTCTGTTCGCAAACATGACTTCTGGAAAGCTGGAGGCTCTCAAGGTCTTGTGGAAGCAAGCTGGAAGCATTCTCTGGGTTACTTCTGGAGCAAGAGCTGAGAATCCTCACTCTTATATGACCACCGGAGTCGGACGATGCATGCGATTCGAATATCCCAACATTAACTTGCAGGCCCTTGATATCAATAAAACGTCTGACCGCACCCCAGAAATTATCACAGACCATCTCTTGAGGTTGGAGCTTCTCGATAAGTGGTCCAAAGAGCTTCGGTCAGACGAGCTCCTCTGGTCATTGGAACCTGAGATCTACATCGACGAAGAAACCAGTATTATTCCAAGGCTCTATCCTTATGAGTCTGGCAACGCCAGATATAACGCTGAGCGCCGCAATGTTATCAAAGATGCAAACCTTGAGACAGATCGTGTCATGTTCATAGAAACTGATGGTAAATGGGAAGTACAACACGCCTCGCCCCTCCATATCCCACAAGAGTTGCCTTTCGTTACAGACATGAAAACAATCCGCATCACGCATTTCTCACCTGCTATGGTCAGCATCACTCCAAGTGTTAGTCTAATGGCTTGTGTTGGTATCGATACCTCTTCCAACGAGCGAGTTCTAGCTGTCACCCACGCCGCTGAGTCTCCTGTATCTGTCCCGTCAGACTGGTGTATCTCTCTGGGTCAACTTGACCCGGGCAAAACTCTCGCTGGCGTCTCAGCCTTGCTTATCGCCTCCTCTGTCCTCAAACATGTTGCAAGTGGAGAGACTCTCGTTGTTCATGACGCTCCTTCTCACGTCGCGGCTGCTTTGGAGGATCTCTCCCGATTAGCCTCTGTCACTGTCTTCTTCACCACTTCGATCCAAGCCAATACTAAACGTGGATGGGTATACATCGATAGACACTTGCCTGAGCGAGTCATTAAAGCTTCACTCCCAAGGACAGCTACAAAGTTCATCAATCTTTCCCAAGATGATAATGCATATGAGACCAGCCGAGCTATCTCAGCATGTCTGCCTGAATACTGCGAAGCTATTAACGCCAAGCGTGTCTTTGCATCAGACAAAGGGATTCGACAATCCGTGTCCAAGGAAGAAGTTTCCAACGCCATAAAACAAGTCTTTGCACAAGTCAAGTCACTTTCTAACTCTTTAGATATCGACTTGATCTCCTTGCAAGACATGTCTGAACGCAGCGCTACCCGGGTCCGCTTTTCCACGGTCGATTGCGCAGACTCAGTTGTCAAAGCTTCGATTCACCCTATCGACGACGGGAGGATCTTCCAAGCTAACAAGACTTTCCTTCTTGTTGGTCTCTCTGGTGAACTTGGTCAATCTCTTTGCAAGTGGATGGTTGAACAGGGTGCTAGAAGCATTGTGCTTACTAGTCGACGACCCAACGTCTCTCAACATTTCCTTGATGCAATGGCGGAAATGGGCGCGACAGTCAAGGCTCTTCCCATGTAAGTATACTTTTTATTTATTCAAGAAAACTCTACTGACTTTTGAACTAGGGACGTCACCGATCGCGATTCACTACAAACGTGTGTTGATACTGTCAGAAAGACGTTGCCTCCTATTGCAGGTGTTGTCAACGGTGCAATGGTTCTTCGAGATGCGCTGTTCGAGAACATGCCCTTTGGGGATTTCATCAAAGTTCTCAGTCCCAAGGTCCTTGGCTCTCAGCTTTTGGATGAGATGTTCCACGACACGCCTCTCGACTTCTTCATCTTCTTCTCCTCCACTACTGCCGTCATGGGCAACAGTGGCCAGAGCAACTACATCGCCGGAAACATGTTCATGAACGCCCTTGCAGCGCAACGCAAGAAGCGAGGTGTCGCCGCTTCATCTATCGATATCAGTTCTATCATTGGTCTTGGCTATGTCGAGAGGGCCGAGGATCTGAGCGAGGATACTTTTATCAAGATGGGTTACAAACCTATGTCGGAGCAAGATTTGCAGAAGCTGTTTGCTGAAGCTATTGTTCTGGGTCGGCCTGAGTGCGATGAGGTTTGCGAGCTCGTCACAGGTGTAACACCCATCTACACGGACGCCCAAGCCAGTGATCAGTATTTGAAGGATGTCAAGTTTGGCCATTTCCTCATGGAACGTTTGGATACGCAGGCCTTTACTGGCAAGGCATCCACTGTACCTGTGAGAGTACAGCTTGCAGGTGTCAAGACTAGGGCAGATGCCGTTTCTATCATCAAAGGTTGGTTCTTTCTGGTTTTCCTTGGTGATTATTACTAACCTTGATGAGATTCCTTTATCGTGCGACTTCGAAGAGTCTTGGCTGTTGGTCCAGAGGAACCCATCAACGAAAAGGTCACTCTTGTCGAACAAGGTGTTGACTCTTTGATGGCCGTCGAAGTTCGCTCGTGGTTCATCAAAGAACTCGACGTTGACATTCCTGTCCTCAAGATCCTTGGTGGAATGTCAGTTCCAGATCTTGTCGAGGAATCATTAGAGCTTCTCTCTGACTCCATTCTCGATGTGGCGTCCCTTGAAGCTGGAACTGCACCCTCAGCTCTGCCAGTCAAACCCATACTCGCTACTCGAGTGTCACCACCTGAGAGTTCTCACGGGGCCAGCGACGAGGGCAAACACCAAACAGGCTCCGACTCGTCCCGCTCGCCCATCGATACCCCCTTGACGTCTCTAGACCAAGAACCAGCTAAGGAAGAATATGTAGCAGATAGTACAGACAACTCCACTTTTTTGAAAACGTTTCCTAACGAGCTGTCCAGCATCATGTCCTACGGCCAAGCAGGGTTCTGGTTTCTAAACGACTACCTTGTCAACAAAAAGGCGTTCAACATGGCCGCCATGTTAAAGCTCACGGGTCCCATTCGCGTTCAATCATTGGAGAAGGCCGTCCATCTTGTTGCAGAGCGCCATGAAATTCTTCGCACTCGGTTCTTTTGGTCTGATGACGGTGATGAAAGGACGCCTATGCAAGGAATCAACCCTTCCACAATGAGATTGACGATGAAGAAGATCCTCGACATTTCAGAAGCCGAGGTGGAGTTGAAACGCCTACACGATGAGGAGTGGGATTTGAGTAGTGGAGAAGGAGTCAAGATCACTCTACTGTCGTTATCGGATCAGATTCATTTTCTTTTGTTAGGCATGCACCACATCTACATCGATGGATACAGCTTCAGCGTCTTTTTCAAGGACCTTGAGGCTGCTTACATGCAGCACACACTTTCCCCTCTTCCTGTTGAGTCACAATATCGTTCTTTTGCAATTCAACAACGACAAATGTACGAGAATGGCAGCCTCAATAAGTCCATTGAATACTATCGAAGGAACTTTCCGAAGGATTTTACTCCTATCAAACTTTTCCCTTTTGCAATTACACCCGCCAGACAATTCGCCAATGATTACTCGCAACACGAAGCAAAGATGAGCATTACACCTGACCTTGCTACCAAAGTCCGACAACTTGCCCGCGTCAATCGCTCCACGTCGTTCCATGTTTATCTAGCTGCATTGGAGCTTCTCCTCTTCTCTTTACTCCCGAATGCTGAGGAAGTCTTTATCGGCATCGCGGATGCGAACCGCGGAGACAAGAAGTTCATGGGCAGTCTTGGATTCTTCCTAAACCTTCTTCCTCTTCGATTCCAACGACGAAAGCGAGGTACCCAGTTGAGCTCAATCATCCAAACTGCTCGCGATACAGCATATGGTGTGTTGCAACACTCTCAACTACCATTTGATGTCCTTCTCCGAGAGTTGAACGTCCCAAGGTCCGACAAATACACGCCCATTTTCCAAGTCTTCATGGACTATAGACAAGTGGTCCAAGAACGGTCTTCTTGGGGTGATTGCAAGATTAGTGACGAGAAGTGGCATAATGCCGGTACGGGATACGATATTGCTTTGGAGGTCATGGAGAACATCACCACCGCCACACTGCTCAGTTTGAGACTTCAGAAGCAGCTCTATTCTGAGGAACACACCAATCTCCTCCTACGATCTTACCTGAATGTACTCGAATACATGGTACAAGGCACCAATAAGGCTGCCGATACCGTACCAGCGTGGTCTCAACATGACCTCAAGGTTGCCCTTGATGCTGGACAGGGTAAGTCACTGTCTCCCTAATATTTAATCACAAAAGGGGACATCTGACTCGACATTCTAGCACCTGTATTCCAACCAAAGTGGCAACCAACAATCAGTCACCTTATCGGCCAAGTCATCCAGAACAACCATGCCAAGGTGGCTCTGAAAGACGGTAACGGAAACATGCTCACATATGCACAAATGGACAAACGCATCAATTCAATCGCTCACGCACTCATCGAAGCTGGTACAGCGCAGGGAACAGTTGTTGGTGTTTTTCAAGAACCCTCATCCGATTGGATTTGTTCTCTACTTGCCATTTTCAAGGCTGGAGCAGTCTACGTTCCTCTCGATCTGCGCAATTCCATCCCTCGCTTGACCAGCATTGTCAAAGCTTCTCGACCATCCGTCATCATTACAGATCACACGACAGACGACAAGGTTGAGCTTATCGGGGCCAAGTTCATCACAAAGTTACAACTTGTCAATCTCGATGAATCTGGTCCACAATTCGATGAACCCAATCGCGCAAAGGCCGGAGCCCTAGCTATCATCCTCTTCACCAGTGGTTCAACCGGTGAACCAAAGGGCATTATGATGACACACACGAATCTCATGTCCTACTCTGAAGTCTCAAGCCAGACTAATCTTGTGGTTTTACAGCAAAGCCCGTTTAGCTTTGACCTTTCACTTGATCAGACCATGGCTGCTTTGGTAAACGGTGGATGTCTTTACATCGTACCTGCGAGCAAGAGAGGTGATCCCGATGAGATTAGCAAGATCATGGTCAACGAGCGTGTGACTTATACCACTGCTACACCCTCTGAGTACCATCTTTGGCTTAGATACAGTACCAGTCCGCTACGCCAATGCAACTCTTGGAAGTACGCTATCTCTGGAGGCGAGGCCATAAGTCACAAACTTATCCGCGAGTTCGGTACCTTGCACTTGGAGGGCCTCCACGTTTTCAACTTGTATGGGCCTGCAGAGGCCACGATCCTCTCGCATAGGATAGATCTCAAGTATACAGATCCGGATTTTCCAGATCCCCTGCCTGCAGGATACCCAATGCCTGGTTTCTCAGTTTGCATTGTCGACGACAGGATGCGACCAGTTCCTCTTGGCGTCCAAGGCGAGATTGTTCTAGGTGGCCCAAGTATTGTATCCGGTTACCTCAATATGCCTGAGTCTACCAGAGACAAGTTCCTACCTGATACCTTCTTTGGAACATCTGGAAAGGTTTATCGCACTGGAGATCGTGGTCGTTTGCGCCATGATGGTTTGTTATTTTACGATGGCCGTCTAGAGGGAAACACAATGGTCAAGCTGCGAGGCTTTCGAGTCGAGCTGGATGAAGTTGAGAAGACTATAATTAGTCACTCTTCTGAAGCCCTCTCCCACGCAGTTGTCACAGTCCGGGGAAGTGAGGAGGGTCGCTATCTAGCAGCTCATGTTGTCTTTGCTCCTGAATTCCCAGAGCACGATCAAGAGGGAGTCATGAAGTCTCTTCGGCAGACCCTCCCACTTCCACCGTACATGCGACCGTCCGTATTCCAGATCCTCTCCGACATTCCCAGAACGGCCCATATGAAAGTGGACAGGAAGGCAATCCAAGAAATGCCTGTCCAAATCACCGGCTCACACGACTCAGGGGCTCTCACTAGCTCAGAGCAGAGGTTGAGTGAACTCTGGCGCCGAGTACTACCGCTGGATCCTGGATCTTTGGCTCCCGAGTCTGATTTATTCCTTATCGGAGGTAACTCGATCCTTCTGGTAAAGCTTCAGGCATTATTGAGGCAGACCTTCCAAACTGCACCTAAGCTCGTCACACTCATGGGGGCCAGCACACTTGGTGCTATGGCTCTTGAACTGGAGAACTGTGCCCCGGTTAACACGATCGACTGGGACAAAGAGACCGAGTTTCTTGACAATCTTCAAGATATAGCACCACTTCGTCCAGTTACCAAGACAGAAAACATCACTGTGCTTCTGACCGGCTCATCGGGCTACCTCGGGCGTCATCTCGTACCGGCCTTGGTTAAGGATCCTCGAGTTTCAACAATATACTGCCTTCTACGCTCTCTAGACAATGAGGCCTTGATTGGTGGTTCTAGCTCCAAGATCAGAATCACTCAGAGTAACCTCTCAAAACCGAACCTAGGCCTTACCGAGTTGACGTACTCACGTCTTGCTGAAGAGACAGATGTCATTATCCACTGCGCAGCCAATCGATCTTTCTGGGATAGATATGAGGTTCTCAGGCCCGATAACGTCGATTCAGTCAAGGAGCTCGTCAAGTTCACTATTGCTTCAGGCCGGTCCATCCCTCTACACTTCTTGTCGTCTGGTGCTATGACCAAGTACGACGGAGGAGCGCCGCCAACAGATGGCAGTGATGGTTACTTGGCTACCAAATGGGCATCAGAGGCCTTCCTGAGACATGCTGCCAGTGCGATCCGTCTGCCTGTTTACACACACCGCCCTGTCGCGGGTGACACGTCTGAAGACGACAAGACTTCCATCGTCGAGGAACTCGTCAGCATCGTCAAATCACTTGGTGTTCAACCATCTTTCGCAGGCGTCCGAGGTTCTGTGGATGTCATGCCAGTCGATTTGATCGTCAAAGGCATCCACGATGTTGTTGTACACTCCATCAGTGGCTCAGAAATTGGACAAGGCTTTCACGTTTTGCAGCACGAAGCACACCAAAGAGCTTTTGTGGATGACTTCGCTGCTGTTGTGCAGCAGGATGATACGCTGAGGGGTCTCCCTGGTATTCCGATTTTAGAATGGTTTGGTAGAGCCAAGAAGGCTGGATTTACATATTTCCTAGCGTCGCAGGATCTGGTTATGGGATCAAGTCAAGGAGAGTTGGTTTCAAGGCGTTGAGTTGATTCTTAGTGGTATTAGACTATTTCTTAGGGTTACTTGGTTTTCTTTTTTAATATTGGCATAACGTACACGATAAGCTTGCCGATCAGACAAGCATGCCGATCAGTTCCACTTTTCACCTTAAAGACAACTTTTTAAATAATTCTGAAAAATCCAAATTAAGCTTAAAATAGCTAGAATTTTATTAATAGATATATAAGTCTTAAAATAAGCTTTATTATTTTTTTTAGATTTTTTAAAAAATCCTATATAGCTATAAACCTTAAAGTATATTTACACTGTAAAATACACTGTATTTTAAGGTTTTCTATATAAAATAAAATAATTAAAATTCTTTTAAAAATCCTTCTTTATATAAATAACTATACTATTTTGAAATATTTTTTTTATAGATTTTTAGCTATTTTATTCAAGGTTTAAAATACTATAGGGTAAGCTACTTTTAGCTGCACAGTATACTGATCGGCATGCTTGTCTGATCGGCAAGCTTATCGTGTACGTTACAATTGAAGATTGTTTATTTAATCACATGACGGGTTGGCCTGCTTTTGCGCGCCTTAATAAACTTTCAGAAATAGGATGAGTCAGGTACTCGCGAATAGATGAAACCTAGGAAAACCGTTCCGGATGGATGTCCAGTAAGGTAAAAAACCTAGGGTGATTTAATTGATTGCTATAATCGAAGTCTTTCTAATTATCGTTATTATCCAATTTTCATCAATCTCTCGATAATTTATACTTACAAGTAAACTTCGTTACGATGAAGAAACTGATTAACCATTGCAATGGAATATCGGGAGGCAGCCACGATGATAGGCGTTGGAAGGCGGACTGTGCAATCAGTTAGTAACGCCACTAAATGTCAAGAGCGAAGATTTCCATACGGGAGATTGTTTCCAGCTTCTGGTGCAGGTACAGGAGCTGCAGCAACAAGGCTGATAAGCGACAGGGCAATAAGAGAGAACTTCATTTTGAAACAAGAGAGTGAATGTATAAAGGAATGTCGTTGAACAATGCAAAGAGAGACGAAATATAGAGGAAAAAAGAACACATGCAGACATCACCCTACGAGTAGTTATATATTCTAATAGGGTAGGATTTTAATGTTATTTAGCTTCTGTCAAAACGTCACTTAAGGTTCAGCCCGTGGCACGATGGTACTTTAAAATACGTAAAATACGATAGCCCCACAATGTTTCATATACAACTGACATGGCGAGCAAATACGTGTTCTATGGGGCTTCCAGGCATAAGGTTTGATTAATTACCCAGTTTGCGAAGTCCTTCAATATTCCATCTATCAGAAATAAGTCATATGATTATTAGAAGCCACTTATTAGGCAATTATCGGGTCATGTATGAGCCCTCCATTTTATTGCATTGCAACCTAAGTATCCGTACTTAGCTGCGCACAGCCTGCATCACAGGACGCTTGCTCTGCAACATGCTTCGTCTCCTAATCTTATCGACGGGTCCAAACACACTAGCCACCAGTTCCTTCTTATTCACTTTGCCCATGGCATTACGTGGCAACATATCCACAATCTCCATATCCTGGGGAATCTTGTATGCCGTGATCCGAGGCTTCAACGCACTCCTCAAATACTGCAACTTCGTAGGTTCTTCGGCATCTTTGCTCTTTTCTGAGAGCACAATCACAGCTGCGACCTTTTGTCCCCAGGCTTCAGAAGGTAGACCTACAACGGCACATTCGTCTACTTCGGGAAGGGCAAGAATCTCGCGTTCGACTTCAAGTGCTGATACCTTTTCTCCTCCTGTCTTAATGATATCGGCACTTCGACGGCCCTGGATGAAGTAGGCGGGTCCTTGTGCCCATGAACCAGACTTTCCCTGGCCCGAAGCTGGGACCTTGCGTCGGATAGCGATGTCACCAGTCTTGAACCATCCATCGGGCGTGAATTCTTTAGCTGTCGCCTCGGGGTTGCGCCAATATCCATTGAAGATTGTAGGGCCGCGTAGCTGAATCTCTCCGATACGTTCTTTTCCAGAATGGGTGTCAATCTCAGCGCCATGTTCGATAACAGATTGAGCTCCAGTCTCGTCGTCAGTTTCCATGAGGCGTGCTTCAACGGATGGGAGTGGCCAGCCCACGGAGCCGTCAACACGATCGATGTTATCAAGACCGCAAGACAGGGCCATTCCGACCTCGGTCATACCATATCGCTCAAGGAGTACATTGCCGCCCGCAAGTTCGAACCAGCCGTCTCGAATAGGTTTCGGTAAAGCGGCGGATCCAGAAATGTTGAGCCGCAAGTTCTTTGGAGAAACAGCCTCCTTGCCAGCCTTTTGCATCTCGGGTGAAAGTGACTCATGGGATTTAAGTATTCGTGCCCAGATCGTAGGAACAGCAGTGAAGAATGTGATGGGCGTTGTCGTCACGTCTTTGTGGATGCCGTTCGTGCCGTTGTGAGAATGGCCATTGACACCATGACCATTGGTTTGTAGAAAAGGCGCAGCCAACCTCGTCCAAACAGAGTTTACGTTGAATGGGTACATGAACTCAACGCTGCTGCCGGCAAGCAGTGGTGTGAGGAGGGCGTTTACTGTTCCATGGATGTGATGAAGCGGTAAGACGTGCAAAAGTCTATCACTGGGTGTATACTTCCAAGCTTCCAAGAGACATTTTGCTTGAGCGGTAAGATTTGTCTGGGAGAGAACGACACCCTTCGGTCGTGCCGTAGTTCCGGAGGTGAATAGCATCATGCCACCTTGAGGTTCGCTTGAGAAGTCTCGTAACTCGACTTCCTTCTCATTTGTAGAAGCGTTCCTTGTTTCATTCAGCTGGTAGAACAGGGGAACGCTTTTGAGCCCTTCGACAAGTACCTCCTCGGCCTTGGTAGCGTATTTGCTTGAAGAGATAAGAGCAAGTGCCTCGCTATTGTTAATGATGTATCTCAGCTCGGGTGCAGGGAAAGAAGGGGCCAGTGGCACGGCAATCGCATTGCAGGCGAGAATAGCCAGCAGTGTTACTATCATGTAATTAGCTCTCCGAGACAAATGATATGAGTTGTGATTGGTTGTGCTTACCGACATATTCATAACCACTTTCCACCAAGAAGGCAATTCTCTCGCCAGAAATACTTGTGTCGCATTTGCCTGTGTTTATAAGCAGTTGCTTTTTGGCTTGGGCAACGCTGTTAAGGAGCGAGCGATAGGAGAAGCTGGCGCCAGTCTCGTTCTCCACTACTGCAACCGAAGACCCCTCATGTCCGAGGATCGCCTCAAAAAACGCTGAACGATGAAGAGTGATGACGGCCATGACTGATTGATAAGATAAGAAACGCAAAAGCACGCAGAATCATCACAGAGCATGAATTGTAGTGGTGTCTTTCAATTATTATCTATACATCTAAGAAAATGTTGAGGGCGTCTTTAAGACAAGATCGGAGAAGCAGTGGAGATTAAGCGGGTCGAACCGTTAAATGCGTGATGGTGATTCCTCCGGTTGAGGATTATCGTATCGCCGCCTCTTCCGTAGGCCGAATATGTGGATACGGCATCTAAAACTGATCCCGATGGACCGGGATATCCATTTTCTTTGCGATAGACATTGGCTGGATGCAATCAGGAGACACGAACCCCGAAGGCGAAGGCTCATTTATTTAATCCGTTAAATAGGCTAATTTCCCAACAATAATTAGGTCGATGTGAGGACTTTATTGGCAATGTGTCTCTCTTTATGATAACCCTGTTTCTCCCACCTATGGTCCCACTTAGGAATCATGATATGGCTCTTCATTGGCTGAAAGCTGGGGCAAAGTAGTTTTCTTCCAGATGGATACAGGGTAGTAGCTGAGGGTTATTCGGAGGCTAACGCTCCTCCAGAATCATTCCCATAATGCCTTGTGTGTCTCAAGTTGCGATTAGATTCTTGGAGAAGGCGTCACTAGTATCTTAGAAGCTATTTAACTGACTTGCCTTGGCATAACCTGCTATATCCATAAGCACGGAAACTTTAAAAAAGCTGCCTTGAGTGACTTCAATAAGGAAAATAGAACCCCTTGAGGAACTTAACGTATACCGATTTATCCTTAATACTGGCCGAGGTTTTCCTCTCAATATTAATGCTATAGCATGCGTGATTTTATAGGAAATATATTCAGTGGAGAGCCTAAGTGCCTCACTGTCTGTTATGGCTGGGGTTAAAGGTACTAGTTGTCATTTATTAATTGATGATAATTGATGTAATAATAGAGAATGCCTAAGAACTTGGCATATAGGTTTTAGATAGTGTGATGTTTACTAGTATATTGTACTTTACTTTACTTATTGGTTGGAAGCTCATTATGATTGTGTCATTTATTGGTGTTGATAGGATTGGGTCTGTGACCATCGCCTCTTGGTCGTCTTCTTCACGTGATAGATCCGGGCTGGAAAGGACAATGAATCTCGATTATAGGCGTTTGAATGCAGCCGCGCACCAGTTGTTACATAGCTACAATACGTAGCACTTGCGCACGAAATCATAAGTGGGGAGTTGAAACACCGAAATAAGCAGCCACCTCGTAATAGACTTCTTTCGGTATAGATTGGTGTTTATCTCCCAGCAGCCGGTGAATGTGGCAGCGCGGCTTCTAGCTCTATGACACTGTCTGGCACTTGGAAGGCCTATTCTTACTGCTGCTGAGGATGGCTGGCTGCAGGTAGTGGTTTAAGTCGAGATAACCTGTGCAATTTGGAACTTTTTATAAGAAGCATAAGAGGGCCACAAGGGCATTCTGTCTTGTTAATTGACGAATGAAAAAGGGTTAGAAGAATAGGCCCTTCCTCTTCCTCCAATCCCATGTAGTAGCCTGCCGCAGGTCATCAACACTGAGTACATCTACGCCCTCTCGTATCAGAATATGCCAAATATGATTCCTCATCCCAACAGGCCATGCTGGCACACCGAAATACCTAGCCTTCAGGCCTAATCGATGAGCACCATGGATCTGAGCCCGAATACGCTGTAATTGTTCTTGCGTCAATCTCGAACCCCAAACATGCCCAACTGCTTTTTTGAAATGAGCAGAAGCATAGTAGCTATTATAAGAATAGTATTTGTGTGAAGTGTCGTTTTCTTCCTCTTGGTATGTCCTTATTTGTCTTCGTTCAAGATTGCTGGGTACTACACCTTGCTCAGTGCATTTGTCGGGCACCTCGGAGTTTTTGGCTTGAGCTCTATTTGGATTTGGCCAAATTTGAGACGTATCAGCCAATAGATCTAATGGTGCATCATAGAAGACATCGCGGTATGTGTTATTTGCTGTAATTTCATTGAATGGGGCATTTCCCGTGCCAACAATCACCACGGGTCCAGGTACAATAGTTTTACCGTTAAAATGCGTGAGCAGATTTCGGCTTCGAAGTGGCTCCAGTTGTCTCTGAAGTGTTTTCCACGTTGCGTTTCCTAGTGTTTTGAAATCGATGAGGATGACCAGCGGTCGGTCCGGATCAGACTCGAAAACTCCAGCCGGAGGCCCATCAACAGTTGAGAAAGTGTCCTTTTGGCGGTCAAAGATGCTGAGTAGCGGATTGATGTATAAACTTTCCAGCGTATGATTGGCTTTGAGCTGGAAATGACGATGGGCCACATACAGGTCATCATCTTCATTCCATATATCGGCTTCGACACTTGGACAGCCCGCAGAAATGGCATCCAACAGTGGTACATTTCTCAAATAATCGTTATGCGAATGACAACGCACAGGTTGTGTAGTCCGTGTTGAATCAGATAACCAGTGTCCAACGCCAATTGTTGCCGCGGCAGTGTCGATCCATGGGTGAACGATCAAGTCCATTTCGTCTGGAAAGTAGCGATGCAAGGTATTTCCCACAATATGGAACAGGCCACTATCCACATGGGGTTCTCCGGTTAGTATGTCTCTCTAGAGTCTAATCTAAATGCGTCGCGAGGATAGTTGAACTCACGTGATGGAGAGATAGCCAACAATCAACATGCAGATGATCCTCCGCAGCTTCCTTCGAAACTGAAGAACTCGAACTCGGCGTAATGTCGATGTTCGCAAGCTTTTGAAACGTAAATTTTGACGCCATGATACGAATTCATCGGAATCCAAAGGCTCAGGCCAGTCCGTTAGACTGTCGTATGCTCCATACAATGAACTGCCATCGTTCATGTATTCAACGGAGGATTCCAAATCGTGGCGTGGGGTCTGATTGCCCTTCATTGATCCCGATTTGCAGCTCGCTATCGGCTGCGGGCCTTTTCGATGTACTCTGGTTTTCTCGATTTTCTTTCTCTCTTGCATTAAGCACCCCGTCGATGTTGCGAGTACGGTGTCTCACAGGAAGGAAAGGTGGAGTCAGGGAGGTCAAGTTATTTGTCGAGTCAGTCTTCAGTCTGAGCTTCAGAACATACTACACTCAGGCCGCGTAAGCGTGGTCAGTCTATGGAAAGATAGGGTAACCTTTTCACTAACAGAAGTCGAGCATATGCGGCTCCTGGTACATACCCATTGACTTTTGCTAGGGCGGGGGATCGACCCCCCATCTGTGCCGGGTTGCCGAGACGTAGGCCTGAATTATCCGAGCCTTAGCCAATAATGGTATGGTTCGCTTGTTTAGTTTCGTTTATCTTAACTTGAAATACAGCCCATGCTGTGAGAGCTTACGCGGTCTTGGCACCTTTTCGAGGGCTGATTCAGAGACCAATTAGCTTGTTGATAAGCTTACGCGTCTGTTTTCATATTCGTACACAGTACGATTCAACTACTTAACCCTCTGCAGCGGCTTGGCCTCATCATAAATTGCACCAGAATCTGAATCTCAGGTATTAAAAGGTACAAGGTACAAGCCACAGAAGAATTGTATGCTTAATGCGCTGCGAATGGAAATCCCTTGCATGGCGCTTTGAATGGATGATCGGCTGGATGGCATAGTGAATGACTAAAGCAATTTGATGCAGACAGGTAGTTACAAAGACGCATGAAAACATACTTCACTCAGTCGCAGATATAACAGTAAACATGGGCAAGAAGGACTCTGTTAATTTATAGATTAACATCACTATGTATGCATACATTGCTTCTCAAAGATGGTTTGTATAATTGTTTCTAGTGGCGGGAACGCTGATCTCAAATACGACTCAGTACTATTCTACCATATCTAGGGGCTACTCAAGTGAAATAATGTCAATAACTGCGTAAGCATTTCATCTTATCGCCGAACTATGCTTCATAATGAAACGTGGCTATGGCACAAAGATCTCTATTACACTCAATATGGGGGATGCAACTGGTTTATTGTTCGTCTAGGAATATATCACTTTCGTTGTTGAACAGAAGAGCGTGTTGGTTCTTCGTTTATTGCGAGCCTTGTCGAAGCGTATGAAGTTCTTGTCTCATCACCTCCAGGTAGTAAACTGGTAAAGCTAGTGAACTGCCGGAGCTGAGCTATTTTTTACTTAACTGCGACATTCTGAGCTATATAGGGATCAATAACCCTCTTGATAGTAGTGTGGTAGACTATATGAATAAAGTAGCCATAGGCTAGGCAACATGATAAAGAACACAGTTTTTTCACACAATATAAAACTTAGTAGTGTGGTAGTCCGCTTGATAATCAAAAGTGCCAACAGCGAGCAGAACAGGAAATCTCAATGCCGTCCATTCATCATTTGACTTTGAACCCTTTTGCAATGTTACAAATGTCTAACGTGTTTCACCTCCCTATTTATGGTAAAATTACGATAGGCATCTAAGGTACAAAATATGCCTAAAAATACACTTACCTGCATGGTGCGAGCTTCACTAGCTGATAGCAGTAGCAACTAGTGGCCGGCAATTCTCAAATGCCGACACGCCCTTGGTTACCTGAGACCAGCTTGCAAGGACTATACGTAATGATATGACGCTTCTTGTCTTCCGTGATAATTGAAAGTGTACCTCAATGGACTGAGGCGGACAGGTACGTGCACGAAACATGGGTAGTGCTATGTCGGCGATTTTAGTACAGAGGGACCAACATTTGTTCAGGGTGATCCAATCAGCCATGCACTTGAGTGAAACAAGACAATAGTTGTGGGACAGTACATACCGTTTTATCATTTGGTGTATTTTCTTAATAAGTTCCTTCTCCTAAGTACCTCGCGTCCATTTATATTATGGAGGACATCAATTCACTGGGCATTTAGTAAAAGTTCAAGTCGCACCTAACCTTTGCCTTTTGCCATTCCCACCACTTCTACTAAGCCTTCTTTCTTTTCAACTTCTGTTTTATAATGGTGAATCACGCCCAATCGGGGGAAAGAAGAGGCCCCCTGCCTTCGTCGCCAGCATCATCACCTCCTGCTACTCCGAACAATGGCTCATCAACACCAACTGGCGTCTACTCTGAATCTGGAACAGATGTAGAGCTTCAGCCGTACACGAGAGATGACATCGAACAGAAAATCTATCCCCAAACACCTGTCGGATCAGAACGACCACGCCATATCTTTTCCAAGAACAAAAAGTGGATGACTGTTTACATGGTGTCCCTAGGCGGAGCGTTCTCCGCCTTATCCTCCAACATTTACTTCCCAGCAATCGATACAATATCCAAAGACCTTGGTGTCAATGCGACCGGCGTTGGTTTCACCATCACCGTATACATGATTGTTCAAGGAATCGCGCCCTCACTGTATGGCGCCATTTCAGATACCCGTGGTCGTCGAATCACATTTATTGTCGCCCTAGTAGTCTACCTCGCCGCAAACGTATCGCTAGCCTTCACGTCTAACCTGGCAATGCTTATTGTTTTGCGAGGATTGCAAGCCGCTGGATCCGCCGCGACAATTAGTATCAGCACTGGTGTGATTGCCGACATAGCAGAACCTGATGAGAGAGCAGGCTTCATGGGAACTAATGCCGGAATAAGGTATGCATACTCGTAAAGTTAGAGAAATCCTAGTATCGTCTAATGTTTTGGGCATAGAATGACTAGCCAAGCCATAGGTCCTGTCATTGGTGGACTGCTAAACAATGCATGGGGATTCAGAAGCATCTTCTGGTTCCTTTCTGCATTTAGTGCGCTAGTTCTCTTAGGACTGTTGATATTTCTACCAGAGACACAGCGGAGAATAGCTGGCAATGGCGACGTTCCTCTCAGAGGTTTTTACAAACCCTGGTCCTACTTCTTCCGCCCGCCCAAAGAATGGCGCAATGTCCCGATGCCGCAAGCATCAAAACTAGAGAAGCTCTCTTGGAGAACGATTATTGAACCACTGATGTATACCCTCAGAAAGGATATTCTGGTTCTCCTTTCCTGGGGTGCTCTTGTGTACACCATCTGGAGTATGGTCACGTCCTCAACCACGACGGTGCTACTCAGGACATTCCCGGAACTTACACAATGGCAAGTGGGTCTTTGCTTTCTTCCAAATGGAATTGGATGTGTGTTTGGGTCGGTATGCACTGGTCGGCTGATGGATCGAGCTTTCAAACGCGCCGAGGCTCAATACAAACAAGAGCATGGACTCACTAACATCAACGTCAAGTCGCGGCAGGACTTTCCTTTCGAACGTATCCGGTTGTCACTGATGCCTTATTTTAGCGTTATCTTCATCGTTTCAATGGCGCTGTACGGGCCCAGCTACGAGTTCAATGACCTTCGCAAGCACTTCGCTGGGAATCTGGTTGCCTCTCTAGGTCTACAATTTATCATTGCATTTACTGCAACAGCAATCTTCAACATTAACTCAACTATATTAGTAGATTGCTTCCCGGACAGCTCAGCCGGGGCTACGGCAACAAATAACCTGTGCCGTTGCCTCCTTGGCGCTGCGGGCGTCAGCGTGGTACAGCCTATGATTACCAAACTCAAGATTCGGAACGCATTCCTCATTCTCACGGCAATCGCTGTTTTCTTCTCGCCACTGGTCTGGGTTCAATGGCGAATGGCGGAGAAATGGAGAAGAAAAGGACGATCGGTAGCTAGCAGAATTCCGTAATTTGGACCCAGCAACTATGCAGTTTACGAGAATTAAATACGGCGGCTCGATTATCTCGAACTCGTTCTTTAAAGCACCTGGCTAGTTTCTATATACTACTCAATTACAGAAAGTATTTCTAGCAGTAAATAGCTCGACTAGTGTTTGAGATAATCCTATGTTTAAGATAGATTAATTCCTTAAATCATGCATCAAGTAATTAATGCAGGGCAAAGCCAAGCTTAGGGGTAGCCTCCTCCTGACTATGAACAACATAGTAATTTCTCATAAACAAATTTCCCAGTACCGAGTATTTGTTATTCAGCTGAGTTGTGATGCCCCCAGCACAGATGCCTTGAGCTGGGTCATATACAGTATAATTGACGTCTCGTCCCGGAACAGAGAGGGTTGTTCCTTCGATCTTGAAATTCAAGTTGGGAATAGAGCTATTACACGGAAACGTGTGTGTACCTCCCTGTTGGAATTTGTAGCCCTTGATATGGCTGTAGTAGTCTTTTACCACAGCGTCCGGAAGGTAAACAAGGGAGGTGCCAGAGTCGACGATGACCTCACCAACCTTTTTCTTGCTATCGGTGAATAGTCCTCCGCCCACAGCCCAGGAGCTCACATTCATCGACCAGTGCTTGTTGCCAGTTACAGGCGTGTAAGCAATTTTCCCTTTGAACTTGGAGTTATCGATGTAGCCAAAATCCCAGGTTGCGGGCTTGCCATCGACTCTGAGATTCGCAGCAAACAGCTTCTGCTTCAAAGTCGGCATGACAGTCTCGAAGAAGGTCTTCTGCTTGTTGGGCTTGACGGTGTTGATGGCAGAGAATGCGAGACCAAGAATGCCGTCTGAGCCGAATTCAAATGGGTTGATAAGGGCGGCCTGGACGGCCTGGTTGTGGGCAACGACGGGTCCTGCCTTGACAGTGTCGGTGAAGACCACGCCACTGACCTCCTCGCCGTTAGCGTACTTGATGGCCCACGTATAGTTGGGGAGACGCTTTGCGGACGAGGTTGGCTTATACGTGAGGTGATCCAGACTCTGCCATGGGGATGACTCGTTAGAGTATACCCATCTTTCAAGGAATGAATGTCAGTTTTGATCCACGAACCACTTAGGAGCGAGGTGCATGGCAGGTACTCACAAATCGGCAGAGCCGGTATCGTAGATAAGTTTGAACGTCTGGTTTCCGATGACAGTAGGGACGTAGAAGGACAAGCCGGACGAGGAAGGTTTCACTTTGACAGCGCCTGCTTGCTTCTCCGTACGCACCTCTTTGGTGTTGCCAATGCCATATGTTGTAGGGAATTTTGCCTGAAGCCTATGCTTCTCAGCCACAGGGTCGAATTCCTCGGGTGTGGAGGGCGTGAAGACATCAACGCTGAAGGCAGCACCTTGGTCATCTGGCATGGAGAGGCCATTAACAGATGCAGCCAAAGCGACAGTCGCCACGGCTAATTGAAGGAGTTTCAGAGACATTTTGAAAACAGTCGTCAGGTGTTGACCATGCTAGTAGGCTTGCGGTTGGGGACAACCGAGGGCAATAAGTACCTAGGAAAGAAGGCATGCTTCCTTGTGCCTAGCGGCCCTGTTTCGTATTCTCCACTATTACGGATAGTTATAATACGTAGTAAACGCTATGACTGCCCATTCGCCGCCAGGAATGGAATGGGTGCTGGAGATCGCATACACTTAATTTCCCAAAGACGGGTCCCGCGCCAATGGGAATTACAGAATAACAACGGGACCGGCAGATTGGAAAAAAAGCCCTGTAAACAAAACTCGTATTGAGGGACGGTCTAGAGGGCGCCAACTCTAGATGTAACCTGATGACTTCGTATAGAGCCACAGTGGGATCGAGCGTATTGTTTATATATGCTATGCATGTCACCTTGTATTCAACTCCTTCACCGCTGTCGCAAGTTTCTATCAATTCACTATGGTCCGCATTACTCTGGCCGCCGCGGCTGCAGCTGCCGCTCTTCCCTCCGTCGCTGCCGCGACCAAGACTCCAGCCGGGGTCATCGCCGTCCCATTATCTCGCGATGAAGACCTGACCGCGTACTATGCTAAGCTCCAGGTTGGCACGCCGCCGCAGACCGAGTATCTCAAGATCGATACGGGCAGCCCGCGATATTCTTTCTTAGACCCTCGCAATCAGATCTGTCGCAGAAAGGGAGACCCGTGCCGTAAGTTTGGTACTTTCAACAACAAAACGTCTTCGTATGTTCCTCTTGAGATGTAGACTTCTACGTTTCTGTCGCTAATCATTGATTGTCGCAGAACCTGCCATTACCGAGGTACTGGCTTTCAAGATGCCTTAGGCTCCGTGGGCGTGGGCGACTATCTGAGCGACACTATTGTTTTGGGTGGTGTTTCAATCAAGGACATGTACTTCGGCTATACGTCTGATTATTCTTTCCCCGATAAACTCAGCGGCGACATTTATACCATTCTTGGTGAGTTTCTGCGATGGGAAGCCGACCTCGCATTAAATAAAAAATGCTGACAAGAAAACAGGTTTGTCGCTGGAGTGCTCGTACGCCGGTGCGAAATGCACTGACAAGGTGTCCTCGTACTTGCTGCCGGAGCTCAAGAATGCTTCCAAAATTAACCACATGGCTTCGAGTATCTACCTCGGAGTCGATAACAAAGAGGCTCCCAACGCCAAGATGCTCCTTGGTGGCGCCTATGACAAGGCAAAAATTGATGGCGACCTCATCACCGTGCCCATGGTCGACCCGTTCAGTGTCGAGCTCAGCAATGGCCAGACGAACTCGGTCAACGTCACATCTGTTGAGGTCTTCCTCGCCCATGGTAATAACCATACAAAGGAGACTTACGGCGATAAAGGTGTCGGCGTCCCCGTGCTGCTGGACACAGGTGTCGCGAGCTGGTACCTTACCGACAAGACCATGGCTCTTGTTTACCGTGCTTTCGGTGTCACCAAGGTGCCTCCCTTCGGCCAGCAATATTTTGCCGTCGACTGCAAGTATGCCGACCCCAAGCGCTCCGATGGTTACATCTCTGTTGAATTCGGCGCCCACGGCAAGATTAAGGTCCCGTTCCACGGCCTAGTGTCAAAGTTCCCAGATAAGACCTGTGGAGTCTTTGCCTCTTCTCGCGGCAACCGCGTGTCGATCTTCGGTGACCCTTTCCTACGGAATGTGTACAGCATCTTTGACCAGGAGAACTTTTCTATCTCGCTGGGAAAGGTGAAGCACACAGCTGAGGAGGATATTGTGCCTTTCCCAAAAGGAGGCTTCAAATCTACTTATTAGTGAAGACGATAAAAGCTACAGAATGGTATAACGAGATTTAGGGATATTTGATCATTTAAATGTAGCAAAGAGGAGCAAGCCCTGTCTACCATCTACTGATGTTAGCGAATAGAGATATATGCACGGACGAGATCGAGTCAATCCACGGCCTTGCAAGTACTGTTGTCTTCCAGTTTTAGTCTAGGTCCCACTTCAGGACCTCTGCTTCTGTCTTCTCCACTAAGATACAATACTAGCCTATCAGCACTGTCTCACTAGTTAATCTTAGCTACCCAGAGTTCTATATATACCAGAGGGTTCAATTTCTATAATTTGCCTATTAAGTTTCTTTTCAAGTCTGCACAGAGAATTAATATTTCCCCCTTTTATTGCTATATTAAGCTGATTAGCTCTCGCTATAGTACCTTCGCTAGGGAAGGCTCGAGGTGACAACAATGTGTCGACAATAGCAGCTGAAAATGTCGCGGCTGGCATTTGAGAATTGGCCCCTACCCAAACCGACACTTTGCGATTTTGAGATTAGGTTAAGATAAACTTGATAGGCTGCCTGTTGCCATACAGCACCGGCGAATCAACCTACAGATAGAAGTCATATATAACCCAACGGCGTGATAAAAAGATAGCGCAGGTTGCATGCATTACGAAAGAAAATGGATGCTAGACGACATGCTAACCGGCTCTATCGAATTCTGCTCATCGCTGTTGGTGAATGCTGTCCTAGCCGAGGCTTGCGTGAGTCTAGTCCGTTACGCCAGAGGCTCTTTGATGAATCTCCTTAATTGGAATTCAATGCTGACTTTTTGTAGAGCTGCTGCCCAGAGACTTTAAATCGTCTCCAATATTGGACTCCATTCAACCTTCGGTACAAATTCATGACTGAAACCAGAAGACTCTGGGAGCTTGAACAGAAAGAAGAACCCAGCATCACGACCCTCCAAACTGCCATGGTTCTAAACACGGTGTATAACATGTGTTCAATGGATAGCCTAGGCCTAACATTCGGTGCTCAAGCGGTGGCCCTAGGTCAGAAACTCGGGATACTAGAGCCCATTTCCACACATGAAGATAAGCGCAAGCGCCACGTATATGGATACACAGCCTGGTGTTTATACTACTGGATCAGGTTAACCACAATGTGCCCGATGCTTGGATACCTTACGCTAATGTTTCCCCAGTATACAATACTATACATATATTAAGCCGTCCCACTTTAATCCGCCACCTCAGACTCCGCTCCCAGATCCAGAGAAGAATGCAGAAAGGTACGGGGAGGTCGTATTTCAGTATCCACGCTCACGTACGGCGAGCTCACTGAATTTCCCGTATCTATTCAAAGACAGATGTGAGATGCTACGGATTGCTAACCGAGTTTCTATCTATTTTTTTCAAGCCAAGGATGAAGGAACCTCGCCATCGCCTGAAATGCTTTGTGGGGTCTTAGACCAATACCAAGTATGGTTGTGAAAACTCCTACCTTGCTTCCAGCCGTCTAATATTGTATAACCAGGCGAGCTACAACTTCAATAAGTTACTCCCAATGTCCATCCGATTATGCAACCAGACCAGGCTGCTGGAGTCGAGTTCATAGTAGTCTCAGTCTTAACTGGGTTGCCCTTTTATACTTGGAAGACCTGACGACCTAGTCTCCAATACCACACGTTTATAATGAATTTATGCGAGGTTCTCGCCTCGCAAGAAAGCAACTCTTTGGCACCACAGGCCATGGAGAAGATCCACAGTGCATTGCTATATTCAAGCATCGGCTTCGGAAGTGGCATGCTGCTATTTTACCTTCGTTACGGGTTCGATATGCAAGATCGAATCATGACCCCATATCTGCCCGTTTTAGCCTACATGTCACTGAAGGAACTCGGCAACGAGAACCCGACATCACAGGATGCTCTGGAAGAATCCCGCAGCACTCTGACCCTCGCAGCTAAGGGACTCAGTGTCTAAGACGAGTATTACTACCTGTCCTATCTAGTCTCGCTGGTTCTAACATCGTAACGGTTCGTAACTGAATGGAAGGAAGAAACTTCAACGCAGCATATGCGAGCGAAGCACGAGCAGACACAATACCCGATTAATGTTGTGTCATTAAATGAATCTCCGGAAGACCGACGTTTAGGAAATTTTATAAAGGAGTACTCGACAATGGCCCTCCAAAAATAGAATGATTAATTCAGTTACGTCACGAGTGTCGTCCTGCATTGCACCTACTCAAGCAAGCAACTATAGAAATTTCCCAACCCTATAAGTCAAACACCTCTTCCTCCAGTATGAATTCTAGTGGTATTAAAAAAGAGAGATTTGATTTAAATTTGAAAAAAAAATCGCCCTTGTCCCTGGTTGACACATTAATGCGGAAAAATTAGTATTAACTTAATATACATGAGGCTTATGCTAAACTCTAGAATTGTCTATATATCCTCTCTTATAACAGGCAACATTAAATTACAAGAGCAGGTAGTGTCAGCATTGTTTCCAAACAATCCACGGATGGTTGTATTGGCTCTAAGTAGCGATCGTATTTGTAGACTAGGGATGAGATACTTAGTCTCATACCTTGCTCTTAGACCGGGGATGCGAGATAGGCGGATGGCATGAGGGTTCTTCAGCCGCCTTGTCTTCAATCTTAGAGGCCAATGTCTTGTGATTCGAGTGATGAAAATAGTCTACTTGTCAAAAAGTACGTTTTAATACGCCGTCAGAGGTAAGATCAATAACGGTTTCGTAGTTTCCACTAACTAGTCCATCAGTGACACGGTCGATGTGCAGGCTACGGACAAAGTTCTCGTGAGATCGAAGCCCGCTGACAACCCCTTCAAACGTGCCTCTAGAGTGCGCAGTACAGCTATTTGAAGAGCAGGTAGATAGTGACTCAGTAGAATATGGCAGAGTATTGGGCGTTTAGCCACAAGGGAGAATTGCATATCTTAATTGACTCAAAGTACTATAGGTCTGGGGCAATCTGCGTCGCGTTGCAGAGATCAGCTGTATGCCTTTTGAAAGACAGTCGCTGGAGAGACAATCATCGAATTCAGTTTTCAGCTTATCCAAATTAAGTGGAATAAACTTCAAATACATTCCTGACCCCTCATGTATGGACGTATGCATGGGTAAAGAAATATCAAGCTATTGTAACTGGTGGATAAGAAGACTGTCAGCCAGCCACATTTCTTACGCACGGATATGCGGCATGGCTAAAAGGAATGTTCAGCTGATACGAAGTATGTGTTCCAAAGAGGGTCTGGACCTTCCCCCCCAAAATTTAGAGCGCAATATTGGTCGCTTAGATAGGGCTTCTCACCTTATAAAAAGCCCTGTCGTCGCTCTTTCTACAGAAATTACTCGCTGGGTATTTCAGGACCTTTTAAACTTATTGAGTCTTCTGCAACGATTGTACAGCGCCATCTACTGAGCTGGTCTTGAAAACATGTCTTACGAACCATCAGTCTGTCCCCTACATTTAACCATTCAGAACCACATGCTTATATGTTAGCAGACAAAACCTACTATCTTCATGATCCGACATGGAGAGAAGCCTCCTAAGATCGACGGAAAAGACCAAGATGGACTATCGGCACAAGGCCAGCTCCGCGCAAATGATCTCCGTACAGTTTTTGGAAAAGAGTCACGCTATGATATTGGATTTATTATGGCAGAACATCCTCATCACGGTTCGTGCCGTCTTCTCCTGTATTTCTTTCTTCCTTTGAAAATCTCTGACCGCGACAGAGGGCCGCCGCCGCCCTTATGATACTGTGAAGCCTTTGGCGGATGAGCTCGGTTTCAAAATCCATGACAAGGTTGGGAGAGATGATTACGACAAAGCTGCAAAGGAAGCATTGTACTTCAAGGGCCCAGGGAATGTACTGCTGTGCTGGGAGCACCACTCTCTTGAAGGTATTGCCAAGGCGATTGGTATTCAGGGATATGCAGCCGCGACTGGGTGGACTGGTGAAGTAGTGTATCCTGGCGACAGGTTCGATTTAATTTGGGTTGTCCCAGCGCCGTATACGGAGATCACGGAGATACGAAGTGAGAAGGTCCCTGGCCTGGATGATTCAGTCCACACGAACGCCAACGGAGATGTTCCCCCTCCTCAGGCCCAGGAAGTGAATGGGTCTTAAAGCTATAGAAGGCTCTTCTGAAATTTGGCTATTGTACACTTTATTCCCAGTTGTAAACTTCATAGTTAAGCTTTGAAGCATTAAACGCATAATGTGATGTACCGAACTATATAGAATCCATAACCCAGTTCATTTGTAGTATATCTGATTTCTATGGCATTGTCTGATTTATAGCGCCGAGGAATTGAAACCAGTCTTCTCATCTAACTCCCGTAGCCTTGCCTCCACATTAGCTACGCTTTGATGCCAGTGCCCCCCAGGCTCCTCTATATGACCCAATGCAGCAAGTAGTAATCTTGATGATGTCATGATTCCATTCACACTAACCTGACTCACACCATTCACAAGCTCACGATGAAAGGCTTTGAGAGCCATAGTTAGTGGCCATGCGATGAAAATGGCCTGTAGCATGATGATTTCGCTATCGACCTTCCACGGGGATGGTAGCTTGAGCCGTACTGCCCTTGATATCTGGAACGCAGCTGCCGTAGCCCTTCTCTGGCTTTCGACTGTCATAAGGGGCGGGAGGTCCTGTTCTGAGCTTCGTGCGATAGCCGATTCGTGTAAAAAGATCTCGGTGGCACGCAAGTTCAGATAAAGGGTGAAGGCGACAGGGTCCTCACGTATAGATTTACCGTTGAGATGCTGCTTGAGCATTCCAAACAACTCGTCAGTGTTCTTCACCAGGGCACAGTAGCCGTCCCAGAAGCCAGCGGTTCCGCGACCTTGTCCGTGATTGAGGTAGCGCAGGGCTAATTCGACCATCAAAACACAGCCTGCATAAGACGATACCTCTGGGCAGGGGCTGGTTCCCATCTCTGAAATAAAAGGCATTTTGAGCGGAACGAGATCAGAACTCAATAACCCTGGTGACGGCAGGTTAACCTGGAAAGTCTGTGCCAAGCATCAGTTTCTAAATAACGGCACCACGTGGAAGACTAGGCTCCTTCGTACCTTGACATCGCCTAATATGCATTGTCAGTCCGCCCTTGTCTTGATGTAGCTTTGCAATATGTATAGCGCCCAAAATGTTCGTCTGCGTTCCTCAAATAAAACCGGGTCAGTGGTTTCCAATAGGCTTAGACCAGGATTATCTTGGCTTCCAACATTATCTTCAACCTGGTCCATTTGGGGTAGTTTCATCAACATTGATAACATCGCGGCGCGCCCCAATGTCATCCAGCTCCTTTCTGTCTTCCCATTCATAGTTTCGAATCGACTGATGAATAGTAATGACTGTAAGAAGTTTAGATCGTTCATTTGACCATCCCTTTCGCAACTTCCGGCATAATTGAGAGGTATAGTATCACAAATAGATTGCTTGCTAGGCTGGACAGAAAAACAAATGCAGCCGGCAAGAGCTAAGGCATAGATTAGAGACTTGATAGCGGGTCTGCCACCTCTCGGCGCTGAGATAAACCAATCTCTATTTAGAAAGGGAAAGGAAAAGTAGACAGACTCAAAGTAGTAGCTGTGCAACACGTCGAGCTCAGTTGGCGAGATGTCTTCTTCTGTGCCATTCTGATGTAATACAGGAAGAGAAAGGCGGTTAAGAAGGATATTATCCAATGGCTCCAGTGCCGTCAGGTGACGGTTCCAGTCTAACATCATATTCGAGAAGACTTCTGCGTTGAATAAATCAACATCTAGCATGGGAGAGTTGTTTGCCGGCAGACCGATGGCAGTACTTGGAATTCTAGAGCCGAAGGCCATCGGGTCGGTAGCAGCAGATTGGGATGCACATGCTGACAAGACAGATGTCGAGGCATTTGATCGCGGCTGCATGAAGGCGTACTTGCTCCTGGCGTGTTGAGGGCGAGCTGGGCCTCAGTCTTGGCCAACCGCTCTTGAAGCTCATGTAGCTGTTCATCTCGTGTGCGACGGTGAGAGACTTGGCTGTAAACGCACGGTTGGCTAAGGCGTTCGTATCGTCTTTATGATAAGAAGGATAGTTAGCTCTGTATTGTGATATTCATCGATGTTCTTCTTCCAGCAGTTCTTCGCTTCGCAGAGTGAGGCTACTGTATGGAGAGTCAGTCAAAACGAACCTGCATTTTGGCAGCGCCCTGTCACACCGGACTTTGCGTTCTCTGCTCCAAGATTAATCTGTTAGCCGTTCATGCCGGAAGACAGAGTACCTCAGCAGGATACCTTACCGGCATATTTCGCGCGCATTACGAGCCGTGGAAGAAGAGCTGCTGGATGGTGACATCATTATCTTGAGTCTCCTTTTTGTTGCCGCGTTTTGGATCATTCAACGCGTCGTCCCAATTAATTCCGCCATTACTTTATCACAGTTGATCCCTGCGTAATTTTCGAACACAAGAGAAAGTATGTGTGGTTGTGATGAGGGGAAAGTAGAGTAATTTGCAGGGCAATGCAAGATATGACAAGGATTTACTGTGGCTAAAACGGAGAGTATTGCAGTGGAGACTCAGGTTTATTACCCGAGTTTACCCAACAGGGCGATCTGAGGTTCAGGTAATAAAATCTGACTAATTAAAGCTGCGTCAGAATTTCGTCATGCCATGGTTTGTTTAAGCATAAAACCATAATTACCAGAGTTTTTCACTCGAAGCCGAACGAGCAAGCTACTAATTACAGGATAGCAAAAGTAAAAAATATTTAAATATTTGTTTTAACAAACTCGCTATTACAAAATACCGCGCGCTATGCCCACGCCCGTCCTAAATCCTTCCCATTTTAATTATACACTTCCGGACCAACTTCAATTAATTCAGATGTCTTCTTTTCTTGGACCTGTATCAAGAACTGGCATGCTGTCTTGATCTTCCTAATAGTGTCATGGAGGACGCGAGGCCATTTGCGAATATGGTCTATTAACCTTGCAGTTGTTTCTAGCCTTTGAACCATCGAGAGAATACTTCGTGAAGTATATCCAACTATATCAAACTCAATAAGAAGCAGCACAATCTGCTGAAACCCTGCCTCCGTATTGAACAGGTGCGCATATCGTCCGGTTGCTACTTGAACTTCTTTTCCGACTGTTCCATCTAGTGATTGTTTAGTTGGGAAGGTAGTGATTTGTGTGATGGATGTCTATAACAGTTAGCGGCTCAAAAGTGAACAGACGATCACTTAAAGACCTTACATCAAGACAGAGTTGAGCCTCCGATACCTCATCTACCTTCCGGAGGCCAAATGGGATGTGAGGTTCATAATGATCCGGGACTGGGCGCTGGTTCAGAAGCTTTGCAATTCTAGGACGAGATCGGCGCGAATCATCCTCGTTTGAGGATCTTTTTCGCTTCATTATGTTACAGTAGGTTGTGCTTGAGGTTTGGTCGAGTGGAGTGCTGAATTTATAAAAACAATTGCTCAAGGATCTTTTCTGGACCATCATGTTGGAGTAGAACATGTGTAAGATCTGTTCAAGTGGGATATTGAATTCCTATAAATAATCTTTTCAAATAGAGTCGTGACTTTGTGAGGAGTGAGTGTTCGGAGATTTTCACTTCTGACAACTAGCGACTAGCCTCACGATTTACCGGGCTTCACAACTTTTAATTCCCTGATCTCAACGATCCAGATCGATTTGAAGACCAGGTCTAGAACATTCATCATCGATGCTACTACCCTCGCCCGTGGTATATCGGACGCACCATAAACCATAAGCAGAAAAGGGCTTGCTGATCACTCCAGGGGAATTTGTAGTCTGCCGTTGCGAAATGTAAAACCCCCTGCCGCGTGGCTTAAAATAGGAGGAAGCCTGGTTTGGTGGCCTGGTACACGTGGGGAGCCGACAAAGCAATAACATCACCTGGACAAAGATTGGTGGCGGAGATGTTCCCTGGACTGGCTAGCTTTGCCCCGCCTTAGAGGACGGCACGGCACAGTAGAGCAGGATTCTGTCTTTATTTCGCAGCCAATGATCCGGCAGATGGCAACGGGATTACTGATCTTGGTTACACAAGAATAGCTTTAATAGGGCTTATGCGGAATATCACAAAAAAGAAATACGGGCGCAATTTTGAGTCGATACCGAAAATTCAAATAGTCTCGTGACTATTGCTATTAAGATTATTGAGCCGGTAGCTGTATCGGCTCCCGATGCCAAGCCCGATCAAAACAAAGCCAAGTATAGTTCATCTCATTGCATCACTCGAAGGCTCCAATTGCAAGATTCATATGTCAAAGACGGAACAGACATGCAAGTCCGAGAAAAAGGCGTCTCGCACGTCAGCAAAGGTTTCATCTAGGAGGCGGTCAAAGCCGATTCCCAAAGGCCATTGGACGATGTATTCAGCATTGCCTAACACAGAGCCGTGGAGTTCAGCTATGCTAGGATGAGCAGGTTTAAAGCTCCCGCGTTTCATTGGCGAGAGAGAAACGTCATGACCCAGCCTGGCACAGTTGTGCGTCTCGACCATCAGCCACAGAAACGTGTATCGAATCAGCAATAGGTCCAGGGACCGTTTGGGCAAGGAGAAATTCTACGCTGCCTTATCAACCATCTTGAGAGGGTGTCAAACAACAAGGGCTTTTACTGAGGTTCAGGCAGATAAGCTTGCCAAGAGAACAAGAACAAGTGTAAACACTGCAATCCTTCACCATGCATCCAAGGCCCTTGATCAAGAAATGAATAAAAAGATTGGTGATTAAAGGCTTTGGGTATCGTATTACTTCTATTGAATGAGAGTGACAAAAGGCCCATTATGGTAAGAGTGTTAACAAGCCCACAATTGCCTTCTTGGAAATCACCAATAAACAGGCTTTTAAAGATTCGGTGCCTGTACAGCACTGTGCCTTTAACAGGAATCGCGTGGATTAAGAGCCGGGCTATAGATAGTAACACTTACTGACCGCTCTGTTGCCCCAGATATCATTAGACAAATCAAGATCACTCGCATGTCCTCATACTCAAATCATTTAGCACGATTCTATTTCCCAATTACGTGATCCCCTTACATTATGACTTCCAACGGTAGTGGCGGAAATGATCGAACAGAGTCCAACCGCCACTACCCCTGAAGGTGGCAAGAACCCCCCAGCATCGACTTGATTTTCCTAATTTTAGCCTACAAATAGGTCAATGCGATCGCAACCTCATCATAGGTCCGGTATTCTTGAGAAAGGTTCCCCCACGAATCTTATTCCATGATTCCTCCGCCATTAACCCCATCACAGCAACCGTAGCCTCATTATACCCATGGAAAGTAAGTCACAAACAGTGCCACGGTTATTCCATATCAAAAGCAGTAATAAGAAGCCAAAATGGCACATATATCCAGCCTAAGCCTGCGTCATATAACGAAGCAGTGCTTGCGATATGATGCACCATATCAGCGAAAAATCTAACTGCGATTAATGCCTCCATACAAGGGCTTTTGCCGGGTATGACAGAAGGAATTCCAAGTGCTGTGATACATGATACCACTTCGCTAGGATTCGAAGACAGTCTTTCACAGTTGTGCATGGCCTCACCGCCATTCGAAGGTACCTTATCCAATTATTTTTACTGGCCGTTATCTAACACGAGACTATGGCTGGGGTCGGAAACAGAAAAAAAAGCACCTAAACCCAGGGGAGCACTATAATGAGGTGATGCATCCGGGCTAGTGCTATACAGGGCATAGCTAGGGCTAGCATTAACATGATGAGAATCATAGGGTACTTGATAAGATAGGAGAGCGCTTCATTGGAGATGCTGCTGCGCATTGCTATTGGGGCCTAGCTCAGGGATGAAGAGTGTGATGATGGCCCAAGTAGGTCTATCAAGACTATCGGTTGTCCGGTAGAGGATGTTGTAGGAAGCAGGGCTTTTACGTATGATGCTAGTTAGGTTTTCAGGGGCAGGTCACGCTCTCAGAATAGTTCCAGGTTCGGTTTTCTTATATCCAGCCGGCACAGTATACCATAGATCCTTACTTTGCGGAAGAGGCCCCGATAACGCTACTCTCGTATACAAGTCCGAGCCAAAGGGCCAGAAACGCCACCACTCGATAGGCAGCCTTGGTGAAAAATAAATTTGGGGCCAGAAATTTGAGGAAAGTTTCAGACAGGAGTGACGGTATCATATGGTTTATCGATGCACATCCATCAGTAACCGAAGTTGAGCTGGGATTGGTTGAGTCAAAATGAGTCATAGTGACCCATGAAAGTATATCTACCGCCTTGCGTATAAACGCATGGGCAACGGGGACTGGGCTGTAGAGCCTTAGCTATATGCTATTGCATATAGATATCGCGACGGTATAGCTGTAATTAATGTTAGCAAGAGGAATTAGAGCGTATAGGGGAAGTTAGGCAGGTTAACTAATAAAGCTTGGTATCTTGGTTAAAGATGTCGAGCTTGTTGTGTGTATTAAAGGAAGAAGAAGGTCTGAGCTAGCTGCATAGTATGCATTTTATGCTTTTATGCGCAGCCTAGAGTGCAGTTAAACATTATATTATAATATTACTAGCTATA
>JAADJG010000133.1:0-70276 GCA_012932025.1 Fusarium austroafricanum
CAATCAATGCTGACTGGCCACCTCCGATCCGGCGCATACATAAACGTGCCAGATCGATAGGACATTTGTAGGCTTGGCGGTCATGCTAAACGGTTATATGGCGATTACAGTGATAGATAGACCTTTTGCCAAGGGGAAACCAGTGCTGAAGTGAACTCGGTGACCTTTTGGGTCTGGCTAAAGCGTAATGAGCCCAGGATAGGTAGGTACCTAGCTCAGGCAGGTCTTGGAGCTAGGCATTTAAGGTAGTATTGTAAATACAAATAGCTGAGGACAGCCCTGTCGATCGTTTGGAGGGCAGGGCAGTTCAAGTGTTTCTCAGCTCATCTTCAACATGAAGCTTCAATTCCTCATCTCTTCCCTCTTCGGCCCTCTGGCTGCAGCCTTAACTATCGCTGAGATCAACGGTGACCGATATCTCTCGTCCTACGCTGGCAAGAATGTCACTGGTGTAGAGGGTCTCGTTACAGCTGTTGGAAGCTCTGGTTTCTATCTGCGATCGACTAAGCCTGATCGTAACGATGCTACCTCTGAGGGACTGTATATCTTTGGCAAGCCTGCTGTGAGCAGCGTGAAGGTGGGGGATATTATCACTCTCGATGGTCTCGTCGAGGAGTACAGGTGAGTTCCACCATCTGGAGCATTGAGCTTTGCTAACTTTGCTAGATCCAACAAGGACTATGTTTACCTCACTGAGATCTCTTCCCCAAAGAACATTGTCGTCAAGTCCTCTGACAACAAGTTCAAGCCCAAGGTCATTGGCAAGGACACTTCCAACCCTCCTGGAAAGCAGTTCTCCAAGCTGGATGACGGCGATATCTTTGCTGTGCCCAACAATCAGTCTCTCGTCTCAACTGCCAACCCTAAGCTGCAGCCTAAGTCGTATGGCCTTGATTTCTGGGAGAGTCTTGCTAGTGAGCTCATCACTGTTCCTAAGGCCATTGCTATCAGCCGACCTAACAACTTTGGCGATTTTTGGGTGAGGGGTAACTGGAAGGTCTCTGGTCTGAACAAGCACGGCGGCCTCACCATGATTGGAAGCGGTACGTGTGGCCTAAATGCGGATTTCTTGCATAACTGACCATTTAGATGCCAACCCTGAGGCCATTATCATCGGTTCACCTCTTGATGGCTCTAAGAACCCCGACGACACCAAGCTCGGTGACTTCGTTGGCGAAATCACTGGCGTTGTTTCATACGCCTTTGGTTTCTACCGCATTCTTCCTCTAACTGCCGTCAAGGTTAGCAAGCCTTCCAACGCTGAGCATCCTGCTGTTAGCTTCACCAGCAAGGGATCTTGCAAGGGCATCACAGTTGCCGACTACAACACTGAGAACCTTAACCCCAAGTCTGCTCACCTGCCTCTTGTCGTTAAGCAGATTGTTGAGAAGCTGCGCACTCCTGACTTGATTTTCCTTCAGGAGGTTCAGGACAACAGCGGCGCTACCAACGATGGTGTCGTTTCTGCTAACCAAACCCTCGCTGCTCTGGCTGATGGTATCGAGGAGACCAGCGGTGTCCTGTATGAGTGGGCTGAGGTTGAGCCTGATAACAACGAGGATGGTGGTCAGCCCGGTGGTAACATTCGCCAGGCTTACCTCTACCGACCTGATGCGGTTGAGCTCGTTAAGCCTAACCAAGGCGGCCCTAACGATGTCAATGCGGTTCTGGCTGGCCCTTCTCTCAAATACAACCCGGGCCGTATCGATCCCACCAACCCTGCCTGGGATGACAGCCGTAAGCCTCTCGTGGCTGAGTGGAAGCCCGTCAAGGGCACCAAAAAGTCTTTCTTTACTGTCAACGTACACTTTGGCAGTAAGGGCGGTTCCACATCTCTGCACGGTGATGCACGAACTCCTGTGAACAAGGGCGTTGAGAAACGCACTGAGCAGTCCAGGATCACTGCTGTAAGTTCCAAAACCTGTGTACCTAAGAATCGACTGACAATCCATAGAACTTCATTGCGGAGATTCTCAAGATGGATCGAAAGGCTCACATCATTGCCGCTGGCGACTTCAACGAGTTCGCTGCTGTCGCTCCCCTTCAGACTTTCGTCAAGACATCTGGTCTCATTGACCTTGATGACGCTGCCAAGACTCCTGAGACAGAACGATACACGTACTTGTTCGACAACAACTGCGAGGCTCTGGACCATATGTACATCAGCAAGGAGCTGCGAAAGGGCGTCAAGTATGAGCATCTACACATCAACACTTGGCAGAACAAGGCAGGCGAGGTCAGCGACCACGATCCCAGTGTTGCTAGGTTCGACCTGTGCTAAATTAAATGTTGCAAAATATGATTGTATAAATAGCCATATCCGCTTGCATAATCCAAACATTTTCAGCCAACTGTTGTACAAAACTTATAGCAGGTAACTATTCATCAGTGCTGTTTTCGTCGTCATTGGGTTCTCCCTCCAAGTCTTCTTCCTCATCATCTTCGTCGCTATCGTCATCTTGACCAGGATCCGGCATAACGATGCTGTTCAAGAACGATACCTAAACTTGTTAGCTAGCTCAACGGCGAGGAGTGGGGGAAACTTACAAACCCAACCATTGGGCGTATAACCTCGCTGAGCTTCTCCTGTGCGTCATCTTGGTAGAAGATACTATCGTCAATTTGAGTCCCAACAGTAAAGTTCCTCAGCTTCAACAACGCAATGTCACGATGCTCTGCAGTGAAACCTTTTGGCTTGGTCTTTAGTGCATTCTCCTTGTTCTTTTCCGCGAACGCAAGTAGTGCAGCATTAGGATCTGACTTGTTGGCGGCCTTGGGCAGAAAGGTACGTTTGAAGGCTTCGTCATTGAGTGCGCGACGCCAGCGGTTTGGTCGCTCGTCAATGCTAGCACGGAGTTTGTGCATTTGATCACTGCTAGGACACCACAAACCTCCACCTATGAAAGACTTTTTGGGTTCGCAGTGGATGTAGTAGCAGGCGTATGGGCCTTTACGGCCAGTCCGAGACCATGCAGCGGAGAAATGAGGCTAGAGTCATGAGAAGAGTTCGGAGTATAGAGTTGAGGGGCTCGTACCTTGTACGGTGTAGGATCTTTGCTGAAGCGAATATCTCTGTGAATGCGAAAGATAACATCTTTAATCGGCAATTCAGGAATGGTGTCATCGGCCTCTATAACGGATTCCGATGCACATTCAACAAAGGAATTCCAATCCTTCAAAGCACGTCGGTACTCTCCATCATGTGCTAGACTTGTCAGTCATGTTTTGAGTATAGGAGTAGTAGTACTTACACTTCAGCCAAGGTCGCTTATTATTAGCTTTGAGGTCTCGCAAGAACAACATTGTATTCTTGTGTAGTTTGAAGTCTTCATATTCCACACCATCTGTATCTCTCAACTTTTCAAGGGGAATGATAGTGACCTTTGGGGGCGCATCCTCATCGTCCTCATCGTCCTCATCGTCCTCATCGTCCTCATCCTCTTCTACTTCTGGTTCTTGAGCTAATTCATCTTCGTAAGGCTCCTCTGAATCTTCCTTTGTAAGTTGCTTCTTTGTAGGCCTTCCACGCTTCTTTGGTGGTGGCGCATCGCTCTCGTCGGTATCATCAGTGCCTTCAAAGTATTGACTTTTGGCCATGGAGGCTCTCCGAGAGCTACGACGAGTGCTAGTGATCTCCACTGCGGCACGTTTTCGAGGAGCCATCGTGAAAATTGAGTGGATTTGATTAGAATAAGATGAAAAAGAAGTACGGAGTAAAAGCTGTTGATATACCAACACAAAGGACCAAGTGCTACGTCCATGTCGTCATTGTGATGCTCAATAGTATAAGTGAAGATTGAGTACCTAAGTACCTAGGTAGGATGTAGACATCAACAGGAAACAACCTTTATTTGTTGATGCCATGTGAGACATGTCTCGTCAACTATCCTCGAATCATATCATGAATCATTTCCTCCGCAATAATAGTCTCTCAACCTTATGATCTCCAGTCACTCTTCTCCAGGGCCCTTGAGTGCCCCAAGGTGCTTCTTGCATGCAAAAAGTCTCTCCAGGAAGCTGATGTCTCCGAGCTTCTTGATAAGCCATGCATCAGCCTCCTCTCGCACCACTTCGGCTGGTTTTCGACTCGTGGTCTCAGTCAAAATTGCCCATAAGCGAGCTGCTTTGCGGAGACGTTCCCAGTCCTTACTCTCCATCACTGCCTCTTCCTCGTTGAGGTAGATGATTCTGCCGATCCTGTATTGTCTTGTAGACCAACAATAGTCAAATAGACCCTTCTTTGTTTGTTCAATGAGCTTTTTTTCGTACATTTTCCATGTATCAGCGGGGATAAGAGACCTCTCAGGCTCGGTTCTGGCAATCGCCAACTGGAGACGCTCCAAGGCTGCTTCATGTTCCTCAGGTGTCGATTCCACGTGCATTTGTCCCAGCATCTCAAGAAGCTTTGGTTTGAACTCATTCCACTGATTAGCTGCGATTTCTTTAGCTGCGGCGACAACTTCGAGGACGTATGATGGGCAGTAAACAGGAAGCGCTTTAGCATTGGCGTCGGGGGTATCTTCCATGTCAGTGTCTTCTCGATCGTAGGGAGGTTTTGAAGAAGCAGATTTTTGGTGTTCGTTCTCCTCGAGCGGCTTTTGTTGCGTGTCCATTTCTTCACTCTTGCTGATAGACAAGACAAGACCAGAGTCGGTATCCATGGAGTCAGTCGTTTTAGGGTCTACCTTGCTGGGGGTGCCTTCATTTCCCGGAGGCTTAGTGGCGATGTGGTCATATGACTGCTGTTCAGTGTTGGGAACCAGAAAATCAGAAGCGTTCTTCTTGTTCTTGCCGGAGGCCAACCATTTGATGCGTTTCTGAGCCTTGTTTCCCGGGCTCTCTGGAGGACTAGTGTTTGGTCTCTTCTTGTTGACACTCTTCGTTTTCGGGCCTCGACGTGGATCCTTTTGCTCATCAATGAGTGTTTGAAGGATGTTAGTAAACTCTTCACCAGTGCCCGCAGCATCCAGTTGAACGCGCTTCTCTGCAAGATCAAATTTCGATGGGGTGAATGCAAGAATAGTCTTGGGCTCTTTCCCGTCAGTGAACGTGAGATTGCAGCGTGCTCGGGCTTTGGCAGAAGTCATCCTAGCGCAATTTGCGACAAACTCGATAATGATGCTGCGCAAGTGAACAAATTCGACTTGTGCATCGCGGCCGTTTCCTCCAGCTTCTTCGAACAGGGCTCTTAACGAGTCGACAAAGTCGTCGGATCTTGAGCCCGTCATGATGAAAGACGGATCTGATTTTTTGGTTCCCATGATGCTTTTGAATGTCTCTTGAAGATTATTTTTAATGCAAGATTGTACGCGGATGAAGCAGGAAGCGCGTTGCTGGTAAGAAGTAGTTTTTGGGAGGGATGCGCTGAAGGTGAAATGAACAGAAAGGAGGCCAGTGATCGGTTATAGAATATCAATTTGTACAAGCACACTCTCATAATGAAGTTGGCACTGCCCTCAGTCTCTTATCACTGTCGAACGCTGTCTTCTTTTTCAGAAGCCAGAACCTAGCAAAATAGACAGTTATTACTTCTTGGAAGGATACTTGCGAGCTCGGGTATATTCTTCTCTTTCTATTTCCAATCTTGCAAAACGTGAACTTAGAGAATGATTGGTGATACATCACGGTGTCCTCCAAGAGTGTTTAAGGTCACAGGCTCAATGTATAACTTCACCAGAAGATTCATCCAATTAAATGTTCATTCAGCAGCAGCAAGTCAAGATGTATGTCAGCGAGTCGACTAGGCCAAGGCTTTCGAGTTATACTGGAGTCTTAGAGGCAGGGATGGCGTTGATGGGGTTTTCCAACGATCCACCTCGTTGCTCCATCCACCAGGGGAAGCAGAGCAAACTGCAAACACGTCAATGAACCGCAGGGTTACAATAAAGAACAAACACCCACAGCGGGTCACTAATATAGTATCAAACAGACGAATTAATGACAGCTCGGACTTAAGCACTCTTCACTTCTGCTAAACAAGCTTTGGGCGGCATTGGCTGAAAATCATGATATTGCGCTATCAACTTTCCTTCCTACGCATCCGGACCTCCAACCAAAACACCGAAGAATGGCTTCATTTATGTTCTTTTCCCAAACATCAGTCTATGCATTTACAACTCATCGTGGATGTTGTCATCCTGCTCGGCACCACCAGCGCCACCGGCACCCTGGTACATCTTAGAGGTGATAGGGTAAGCGACGTTGGAAAGCTTCTCCTTTTGCTCCTCGAAGTCCTCAGCGGTGGCGTCAGCGCCGTGCTCATCGAGCCACTCGTTGGTCTCCTTGACGGCATCGAGGATCTGGGAAAGTTAGCATGTGCGGTTCTTACTAGGTGAGTGTTGGATAATCTTACAGTCTCCTTGTCCTCCTCATCAATCTTGCCACCAAGACCCTCCTCATCGTTGACCTGGTTCTTGAGGGAGAAAGCGTAGTTCTCAAGGCCGTTTCGGGCCTCAATGCGCTCACGGGTAGCCTTGTCCTCCTCGGCGTACTTCTCAGCCTCGGCAACCATGCGCTCAATCTCCTCAGGGGTGAGACGGCCCTTGTCGTTGGTGATGGTGATAGACTCCTGCTTGCCGGTGCCCTTATCGTGGGCAGAGACCTTGAGAATACCGTTGGCGTCGAGCTCGAAAGAGACCTCAATCTGAGGAACGCCGCGAGGGGCAGGGGGGATACCAGTAAGCTCGAACTTGCCAAGAATGTTGTTATCCTTGGTAAGAGATCGCTCACCCTCGAAGACCTGGATCAGGACCACGGGCTGGTTATCAGCCGCGGTAGAGAAGATCTGGCTCTTGCGGGTAGGGATAGCAGTGTTACGGGGGATCAGCTTGGTCATGACTCCACCAGTGGTCTCAATACCAAGAGTCAAGGGGTTGACGTCCATGAGAACGACACCGGAAGTACCCTCCTCACCGGAAAGGACTCCGGCCTGGACGGCAGCACCGAACGCGACAGCCTCATCGGGGTTGATGCCCTTGGAAGCCTTCTTGTTGAAGAAGTCCTCAATGAGCTGCTGAACCTTGGGGATACGGGTGGAACCACCGACGAGGACGATGTCGTCAACGTCAGACTTCTTGAGCTTGGCGTCCTTCAGAACCTGCTCAACAGGCTTCATGGTCTTCTTGAAGAGGTCAATGTTAAGCTCCTCGAACTTGGCCTGGGTGAGAGTCTCGGAGAAATCCTTGCCGTTGTGGAAGGCCTCGATCTCAATACGGGTGCTCTTCTGAGAAGACAGAGTACGCTTGGCCTTCTCGGCCTCACGCTTGAGCTTACCCATGGCCTTGAGGTCCTTGGTGATGTCGACGTTGTTCTTCTGGTTGTACTGCTTGGCGAAGTAGTTGATGACTCGCTGATCGAAATCCTCACCACCAAGATGGGTGTCACCAGCGGTAGCCAGAACTTCGAAGATACCGTCATCAATGGAGAGAAGGGAGACATCGAAGGTACCACCACCAAGATCGTAGACAATGATCTGTCGTTCACCGTCGGTCTTGTCAAGACCGTAGGCGATAGCGGCGGCGGTGGGCTCGTTGACGATTCGGAGGACATTGAGACCGGCGATGATACCGGCATCCTTGGTGGCCTGTCGCTGGTTGTCCTGTGGGGGGTTAGCTGGCTGGTCAACTCCAAAGGGGGGAAATTAAAACTCACGTTGAAGTAGGCGGGGACGGTAACGACGGCGTGTGTGACCTTCTTACCGAGGTAGCCTTCAGCGACCTCCTTCATCTTGCCAAGAACCATAGCAGAGATCTCCTCAGGAGTGAACTGCTTCTTGGCGCCATCAACCTCGACCTGGACGACGGGACGATCATCACGGTTGACAACCTTGAAGGGGAAGTGCTTGATATCGCCCTGAAGGGTCTTCTCGGAGTACTTGCGACCAATGAGACGCCTAAACGGTTAGCAATTTGTTTTGCGACAAGAGGAATCGGTGTATGCATACTTGATATCGTAGATGGTGTTGGTGGGGTTGGCGGCGGCCTGGTTCTTGGCGGCGTCTCCAACCAGACGTTCATCCTCGGTGAAGGCGACGTAAGAAGGAGTAATTCGGTTACCCTGATCGTTGACGAGAATCTCAACCTTGCCCTTCTGCATCACACCGACACAGCTGTATGTGGTTCCAAGATCCTGAGCTAGTTAGCGGGGTCATGATGGGCAAGCAGGTAAGACGTACAATACCGATGACGGTGCCGTAGTTATCGACCTCGTCGGCCTGGACAGTCTGGACAAAGGCCAGAGGAGAGAAGAGGAGGGCGATCCAACAAAGGAGTCCCAGGCCAAGGGCCATTGAGCTCCTTGAACGAGCCATGATGAGCTCTAGGTAGTTGCTCTGCTTTTCGAAAGCGCAACAAGACTCTGAAAGGAAAAAGAAAAAAACAAATCAATCAATCGTAAAGCAAAGGCTTCTGAGTCTCAAGCCTTGCGTAAATTGTTGGGTATGGAAGAGAGGGGGGTATCTGAAGGTTGGAAAAGGAAAAACAATGGGTTGAGAGAGGAAAGCCGACAACTTATTATGGTGCCTCTGTCTCCAAAAAAAAAAGTCCAGATTGCACAAAAGGCAAAGAGGCCAGATCACCTCAATCACACATTCACTGCCCCACACAACAGGGTCCAAAGACTGGGGAAAGTTTGCCGCACTGTAGAGGCCGACTTTTCAGAGTCCCCTTCCACAGGGTTTGTTGGGGCAAGTACTCTGTTTTACAAACTGGGGACCGTGTTCCTAAGGCAAGGCTGTTAACCCCTGGCACCTGTTAAACAGCGAGCGCCTGAATCGACAGGGCTCGTGTCATTGCTGGCCTCTGCGTAAGTCGCCACTGTGAATCAAATCGTATATGAAGAATGTGTTAGAACAAAGAAAGGATTGCGTATATTTCTACGGGTTTCTATTTCATGCGAGTCACTTCAGCCTCTGCCTAGATAAATCCTAGTCGATGTAACAACATCTGAAGTAAATCCTGGTGGCTTGTATGTCTCTTGATCCCAAAGTACAGGAGAGTTGGCCTCTTCATCAACTTCGAGAACTTTCCCAGCGGAATGGTGGGGCTCGGAGCCTACACTACCGAATGTATCTTTTCGGGTGAGTGTGAGAGGATCCTCATCAATATCACCAATTGTCAGCTCAGGCACCATCTGCAAGCTGTCACTACGTAACTTCATTAATGAAGGACAGTGCAGGGCTGGTCGTGCATAAGCTTTGACTCTGATATGCCACGTTGCTTTATCCCGAACTGGAGATTTCTGTAGACATGATTGGTCACACCAAGTTGCCCACCCTAGAGACATGCAACACTGATAATATACAGCAGCAGGTAGGTGGGTTAGAAAATAACCAGCACACCTTTCAGGCATGCCGCATAACCTAAGGACTACCTAAATCTTATCTGAATCTTACCTAAAGATTAGGTATTCCTCAATAGATATTAGCCTATGGTCTTCTCAACGTGCCTGAGTAGCAAGTAAGGCTTACTTGTAACTAGAATTACAAACTACTAAGGTAGACTAGCCACCTACTATTTTACATATTTATGTGTGAATCATGAACTCTTTGTACTCCTCGCTTTTTCTTCCGAAGTCAAATGGTAAAAAACTAGCGCAACACACAACACATCCTACATCAGTTTCTTCCCCAATTCATCATGTATTCTATAGATCTCGCCAGTCTTGTCGTCTTGAAGCCAGTGTTGTTCTGGAAGGATTGTTGGATTCGGATCTTTGATCGGTTGAATCAGAGTTCGGTGCTCATGGTGATGAATCGATTTTGTGCGTTTTGGTTCGTAAATTGTATGGACGTGAGGGTAAATATGCTCCTGAACAACTGGCTCTTGGTTATGGATTGTCCTGTCAAAGTCAAGGCTGTTTTGTAGATGGAAGTTTTCTTCGCCGCTTGTCCCAGCATGAACCTCTTCGTTGATGCGGTCAAACTCAGCATCTCGGGCGTGAATAGCCTCTAGATTTCTGCTTATACTGGCATCTTGGCTAGAGTTCGACTCAAAACTGACTTCAGATTCTTGTGACAAGGACTCGATGTGTGTTGCTGCAAGTTCGGGCCCTTCTTGGCCGGTTGCCAATCGCGAAAGCCTGGCTTGGGTAGGGTTGATCTCTTCGACGAGGTCAAATGGCGTCAAAGGGTCGATATCTATCTCAGGAAGTACCGACTCATCAGGAGAAACAGCCAGCCGAGACAGCCTTCTTCCAAGGTCGTCCGTATCTTCCGAGTCATCCTGTCTTGCTTGATATGTTTTGTGCTGAGAATATTCTGGCTCTATTGAAGACTGCTGGGCATCCCGACGAGATACGTTGTCGAGGGCCTCACTCTGAGGAATGCTCCCTCTAGAATACGAATCGGTAACATCTTCTGGCTCTAGACTTGGACGAGGCCTTTCGAATCTGGGAGTTCTGGGAGTTGGGTCTGTTCGAAACGGTTGAATTGCTGGGTGAACTAGAAACTCGTTTGTGTTTTCCGTTGCAGCTCTAGGTTGTGAAATCTCAGGGCTAGTATTCCGGTCAGTCTTAGAGCTTCTGCTCAAGAGACTTAAAGATTTCCGATGCCGCGGTTGGGAGTTTCTGTTCGAAGCATTCAGGCTGTTTCTGTTGCTTGGCGGGACAGATTCCGATTCATCTCCATGGAAAAGTCGTGATGCCCTCTTCTTGATGGCGTTCTTGAGCCGGCCCGCCATGAGACCGGTGAGTTAGTCAGAAGTGCCCAACAACACCTAGAAAACAGGTAAAGGTGATAAGAAGTGGAACAGAAGTTCGAGATTACCTGTGTATTAGTGATATCACAAAATGCTAGTACACATCGTTTCTATGATAGGAGGAGGTTGCCATGTCATAATCTGATTCGATTCCTAAAGGCTTCATGCCATCATCATTCAGCTGAAGACCAACGGTGAGTTACCGCATATTTACATCACATTCTCCGCCATGGATCAAATCGCGAAGTCGGTCGGTCAAGATCGTGGTTCCGGATCGACGGATAGGTTAGCTCAATGACGCTCTGTATCGAAGCTAGCGCGCTAGCTGAGAGCTTAGCTATGTTAAATCTACAATCTAGTGGGAGTCTAGTCTCAGCCCTTCTTGGCAGAACCTGCTCATCACTTCCTTTTATCTCATCCTTCCCATTGACTTTCGGAGAAATTGGGACCAAGGTTCACCAATATCGACCTTTCAACAGTTTCCGGTTGCGGATCAACTGCTGTTCGCGGGTGAACGGTGAACCCAACACACCATCTCAGGTTAGTGAGACATGCATGAAGCTTCGCCCTTTATTTTCTTCATCGGAGCAGATGTTCCACAGGTCAATCCTCGATCGTGACGTCGATGATGGTTTTTTTCAGCTGTTGTTGTCGGCTCACAGTAGAGTTGTCTATCCCGTTGACGTTGACGTGGACGGTTGCGTGGGGAATGAGCACGGCACCGAATGAAGATCGCGGGATGACATGGAAGGCTTCAGCTCATCATCATCATTGCAGCTGCGGATGTGCTCCTCCTCTATCTCAGTAGCCAGGAGCTCACTATGGAACTCTCCGTTGGTTGAAGCTTCATGCGATGACGTCCATGATGTCCCGGCGGATACATCGGACACCGTGACGACGTATACCGTCTTCGAGTATATAATATTCAGCGTACTTCGACATCTTCGGCAAATCATACACCTTCTCATTCATCATCATCATTTCAGTCACAACCACAGATATCCCCAAATCTCAGACATTTACAACCCACAACCCTCAATCAACCACAATGGAGAAAGCAAAGCAGGCCGTTTCTAGCTTCCTTTCCAACGACGGAAAGCACAAAACTACTGTCGATGAGGACGTTAACCCTCACGTAACTCAGGAGCAGGTGAAGCCGCACGAGCACCAACGTATAACTACTGCTCTGGACAGGGTAAGTTTCTCAAACATATTCTAATGACCTGAAGCTGACTGAGGCTCATAGGAAGTACACCAAGAGCATCATCACACCACAGTACAGCCAATCACCCATAAGGAGACTCTGTAAGTGAGCTTCTCAGTTCTCGTGCCTTTCCATACCCTCTACACAGCCATTGCCCAGATATACTATCCAGGTGAAGTTTGGTCCAATCAGATCGGTCTAAAAGACTCAGTTAGGACAATCCGTGTTAAAGCTCAGAATACCCTATACCTAGCATCTTTTAAAAGTAGTATACTAACAACTCATCAGCCCCGAGCAGCACCACCACAACCTTGTTCCTGTAGAACATAAGACTTTCCATCATGGAAATGAGCAAGACACTCGGGCTACTCTCGACCGGGAAGCCGCCAAGTATAGAGACACCAGCGAGACCCACCAAACCACTCACTCCACCGAGACAGCCCCAACCGTAATTGGAGAGCGCATTCACCACCACGTCCATGAACATGTCCAACCTGTTATTCAGAAAGAAACTGTCCAGCCCCATGTGGTGCACCAAACAATCCCAATCCACGAGACTCATCATGCTAAGGCAGTCCATCATGGAACTTCTACGCTCCCTGCCAAGACTCTGGAGGAGTTTACTCACGAGCGTGGCGGGCTTAAGGAAAAGGCTGCTCAGAAACTCACTGAGTTCGAGGGATGTCCTAAGCCATACCGCCAAGAGCTTCAAGGCGAGCAACTTGAGGGTGATAGAAGCATGCATTTCCACGGTCACGGCGACAACTATGGTGAGAATCAGGGCCTCGCTGGCCGTGAGGGCCAAGGTATGGGCCACAACACTGAAGGATTAGCCGCTGCTGGAACTGCTGGGGCAGTTGGTGCCGCAGTAACTCGCAAGCATCGTCATAGCCTTGGCCACAAGGACCGCCGTGGATCTGCTTCCAGCAGCAGCTCAATGAGCTCCAGCGACGAAGAGTCTCGTGGCCTGGGTAAGTCTTCCAAGAGCAAGAACCGTGGACTTGGTGCCGCAACTGGAACTGGTGTTGGAGCTGGAGCAGCAGTGGCGGCAGCTGGAGCCGCAACTCACCACCATCAAAGCCGCGAGTCTGGCGCCGCAGCTCCCGCCAACCTTGAGGGCAACCGTGGCCTCGGCTCTACCAACCGTGGTATTGGAAACCCCAACACTGCCGGCCTGAACAAGACGCACACCAACGAGTATGACCAGACTAAGACTGGGGCACTTCATAAGGACCCCTTGAACAGCCAACATGTAAGTATCCTTTGATATATGATCGGGCTTTGTAAGCTAACTTGCACAGGCCCGTGGCGACTCTGGCGTTGACATGCAGACTGGTCGAAAGCCCTCTCTGCTTGATCGTCTTAACCCAATGAAGGATGCTGATGGTGATGGAAAGAAGGGTCTTTTGGACTAAGCTGTTTCATCAGATTACGCGGGTAATGCTTAATACCTATTGTACGATTAGTGATACATGACAAGTTATTCATGATGTACGCAAGTTTAGCTTAGGTTTCGTATCATCAAGGTTTTCTAAAACTCCAACTGTACCATGACACAACTTGAAGTATAGTCTTCATGTAAGCAACTGTCCTCCAAGTTTGAACTTGGCTGTAATATAAGGTGCACTTCATCATGGTATGGCAGTACCTACTCAGAAACTTATGACTTTCTTGAAAAGTGTCGAACTCACCGTAGAAACAAGGTTATAGAAAGGCATCTTTTAAGTAATATTTATCAAATTAGGAATAGCAGTGTCATCTTTCAAAGCTCCTCGTACTCCTTTTAGATTTCCATTCATAAAGGTAATACATGTGCCCAGATGACGCACCATGTGTTTTTCTCCATATCTACCAGTCAATGCCAGTGCAGAAGCCATTAACTCCCGTAGGACCCGTGATCCTGGCGAGGCACCAGAATTCGTGACCAGCGCCCCGATGTAGCATTCATTTCAACGAAGCTACATGTTAGAAATTCTCCTTGTTTTGGCTTCACTTTGCGTGTATCCTTTTCTTTAGTTTCAACCCCGAAACGGAATAAAACGACTACCTTGCTACTTACCCCGCCGTTATCGGCTTGCGTCTTTGTTCCAACAGTAGAATCCATTCCGCCAACCTTGCAGCGCTATATTATCTTCATACCGACGCTTATTTATTTATTTTTAAATATCGCAAATAATCTTTCAGATCTTAAGCTTCGAAGTTAGCCGTTGCCGAGTCAAGCGGCTGTCGTCTTTGGCCCAGGGCTTGGGTTTTGCCTGTTGATGTCCCGCAAAAGGCGGGCCCACTTCAAGCACTCTTATCAATGCCCCGCGATTTTTTCTTCTTTGCATGATTTCCTTGACCTCGCAATTCCATCACCATGCACCACGTCCTGGTCGGCGAGTCGTGCTACACGGCCTCTGAAGTTCAGAAGCTCGTGCAGCGTATCAACGATCAGAGCCCAGTCAAGGTTGCCAAGCTTACGGGCTCCTGGCAATACTACGTCGACCTCGAGACTGAGGATCCCGCCGTCCTGGGCAGCATCAAGAAGATCCTTGAGGCCATTGAGCAACCCACGAATGTCCCCTCGACCGGCGATGATAACAAGACCATCAAAATCTATGTCAGCCCCCGAAATGTTTCTCCATGGAGCTCCAAGGCTACCAGCATCGCGCTGGTCTGTGATCTCAAGACCGTTAACCGAATCGAACGAGGTCGAGTCATTCATATTGAATTCGAAGACACATTCAAGGGAGAGGAGCATATGAGATTCCGAGACATTCTCCATGACCGCATGACAGAATTCTTCAGCCTTTCGCCTCCAGCTCTCGATACCATGTTCGCTCATGGTGCCCGAAACCCTCTCGTCGTTGTTGACATCTTCTCCGATGAGCGAGGCCCCTTGGCTGCTCTCGAGGACCATAATAAGAAGGCGGGACTTGGTCTCGACCAGCCAAACATGGAGTACTTGGTTAAACAGTACACTGCGCTCGGTCGATCTCCTGTATGACTCACAAGTTTGACCTTGAAAATCATATACTGATTTCAGCAGAACGACGTTGAGCTGTTCATGTTTGCTCAGGTCAACTCTGAGCACTGCAGACACCATGTCTTCAATGCCTCTTGGACAATTGACGGTGTCAGCCAGGAGAACAGCCTGTTCGGCATGATCAAAAACACCCACAAGTCAAACCCCGAATACGTCATCAGCGCCTATTCTGATAACGCTGCCGTGTAAGTCTTACAATACATAGGGATTTCTGCTTGAATTCCTTTCGTTGAGATTTTTGCTAATCATACTTATATAGCCTTGATGGTGATGAAGGCAATTATTGGGCTCCAGATTACTCTACCGGAAGCTGGAAGCTCACTCGTGAGGTTGTTCAACCTCTCATCAAGGTTGAAACTCATAACCACCCTACTGCCATCTCCCCTTTTCCCGGTGCCGCAACTGGAAGCGGTGGTGAGATCCGTGATGAGGGTGCTGTTGGGCGAGGTTCTTCTCCAAAGGCCGGTCTTGCTGGCTTCTGGGTTTCCGACCTCCTGATACCTGGCAACAAAAGGCCTTGGGAGCTTGACATTGGACGCCCGTCTCACTACGCCTCTAGTCTCGACATCATGCTGGAGGCCCCCATCGGTTCTGCTCGCTTCAACAACGAATTCGGTCGACCTGCCCTGACCGGTACTTTCAGAACTCTTCTCACCAATGAGGCTGGATCCGACAGCCCTGAATACAGGGGATACCATAAGCCCATCATGATTGCTGGCGGTATTGGTAGCGTTCGACCTCAGCACGCTCTCAAAGAGGAGAGCCACGTTGAAGAGGGCGCGCATGTCATTGTTCTCGGTGGTCCTGCTATGTTGATTGGTCTTGGTGGAGGTGCTGCCTCTTCCAATGCCGGTAGCGAGGCTACAGCGGATCTTGACTTTGACAGTGTCCAGCGTGGAAACCCCGAGATGGAACGGCGCGCCCAGATGGTTATCAACACTTGCGTCGCCCTCGGACCGGAAAGCCCGATCGCTTTCATTCACGATGTCGGTGCTGGTGGTCTTTCCAATGCTCTGCCTGAGCTTGTCAAGGATGCCGGTTTCGGTGGCAAGTTCGAGCTTCGACAAGTCGAAAGCGCTGACAATTCCATGTCTCCCCTCCAGATCTGGTGCAACGAGGCCCAGGAGCGATATGTTCTTCTCGTCAATAGGGATGGCCTCAACCGCTTTACAAGCATCTGCCGCCGAGAACGATGCGGTTTCTCTGTCGTTGGAACCGCCATTACCAAGGATGATAGTGGTGTTTCCAAGCTTGTTCTTACCGATCGTGAGCCTACGGTCCAGCCTCCTGTTGATCCCATCAACCTACCTATGGATGTTCTCTTCCCTCCTGGGCGACGAATTTCCAAGGATGTTCAACGTGTTAAGAAGAACCTGCGTCCCTTTGACGCCGTCAAGAGCCTCACTGAACAGTGTGGTAGCTCTAACATCGGCGAGATGGTCACCAAGGCCACCGAGTTGGTTTTTAACCTCCCCTCTGTGGGATCCAAGAACTTCCTCATTACTATTGGAGATCGTACTGTTGGAGGTCTGTCTGTCCGTGATCAGCTCGTCGGCCCTTGGCAAACACCCGTTGCGGATGTGGCAGTCACCCTTACTAGTTTCAGTCTTGATGACAAGAAGCGACGGGGTGAGGCTATGGCAATGGGCGAGAAGCCCAATCTTGCACTCATCTCGGCTGCCGCCTCTGCTCGTATGGCCGTTGTCGAAAGTTTGATGAACCTTGGTGCCGCTGACATCAAGCCTGGCCCCGTCAACGGTGATCTCAAGCGCGTCAAACTCTCTGCCAACTGGATGGCTGCTGTTGGTCACCCTGGCGAGGGTGCTGCTCTTTACGACGCTGTTCAGGCTATCGGTATGGAACTTTGCCCTCAACTTGGTGTCGCCATTCCCGTAGGAAAGGATTCTCTGTCTATGAAGGCTTCTTGGAAGGATAAGGAGACATCTGAGTCTCAGACTGTCACTGCTCCTGTGTCGCTCGTCATCTCAGCCTTCAGCTTGGTTGAGGACGTCCGCAGCACCTGGACACCTCAGCTTCGCCGTGTAGAGGAGGTTGGCGAGTCTGTCCTTGTCTTTGTCGATCTTGCCCAGGGTTTCCGTGCTATGGGCGGTTCTGCTCTTGCTCAGACTCTTGGCCAGATTGGTAACGAGTCCCCTGATGTCCGCGACGTCCAGATCATCCGCGACTTTTTCGATGCCCTGTGGCAACTTCACCAGGAGGATATCGTCCTGGCTTACCATGATCGATCCGATGGTGGTCTGCTCACCACTGTTGCCGAGATGATGTTTGCTGGTCGATGTGGTGCTGACATCTCCCTCGATGATCTTGCTGAATCTGAGGACAAGATTCTTGACACCCTGTTCAACGAAGAGCTGGGCGCTGTCTTCCAAATTCGCCGAGGCGACGAGACCAAGTTCAAGAGGTGCTTCGCCACCTGTGGTCCTCCTCATGGTCTTATCAAGACCATTGGTTACGTCCGCCCTACTAGCAAGCAGTCTCTCCTCGTCAAGTACAGGGCAAAGGCCATCGTCGATCTAGAGCGTGCCAAGATCCAGCAGTGGTGGTCCAGCATTTCTTACGAGATGCAGAAGTTGCGAGACAACCCTGATTGTGCTCAGTCAGAGTTCGAGGCTATCCAAGACAACAAAGATCCCGGTTTGCAGTACAAGCTCAAATTCGATCCCGCTAATGTCAGCCTGCCAGCTCTCACCAACCTCAAGAGCTTGGTTCATAAGCCCAGAGGTAAGATAGTTGTTCGTGATTGAAGATGGAGGAGTGCTGATGTTATATAGTTGCTATTCTCCGAGAGCAAGGTGTCAACGGTCATGCTGAAATGGCCTTTGCTTTCCGTGCTGCTGGCTTTGATGCCGTTGATGTTCATATGTCTGATATCCTCGATGGCTTCTCGCTGGATGGGTTCCGAGGTCTTGCTGCGTGTGGTGGTTTCTCATATGGGTAAGTTGATCAGTTCCCGACATCGGCTTCGACGATGTCAATTCTCAGAATAATATTGATTTTGGTAGTGATGTTCTCGGTGCTGGTAACGGCTGGGCTCAGTCCATCCTCATGCATGACGGTGCTCGCAAGACCTTCGAGACCTTCTTCCAGCGCCCTGATACTTTCTCAATCGGTGTTTGCAACGGTTGTCAGATGTTGACCCGACGTAAGTTCAAATTGCTCCTTCGTTAGATTTTCAACCAAACTAACAATTTATAGTCAAAGAGCTTATTCCTGGAGCCGAACACTGGCCAACATTTGGTATGTCACCAAACTTGCAATAAATTACCCAATACTGACCTGTCAAAGTTGAAAACGCCAGCACACAATTCGAGGGCCGATACTCGATGGTCACCATTGAGGATAAGTCCGAGAACTCCGTCTTCTTCGGTGGCATGAACGGTTCCTCATTCCCCATCGTCGTTTCTCATGGTGAGGGCCGAGCCGCCTTCTCCTCTCCCAACGACTTGCACTCTATCAACGAATCAGGTCTCATTCCCCTCCGCTATACCGACAACTACGGTACTGTCACCGAAAGGTACCCTTTCAATCCCAATGGCAGTCCCCAAGGCATTGCCGGCGTAAAGAGTAGGGATGGTCGTGTCGTTGCTATGATGCCTCACCCTGAGCGTACTATCATGGCCGATGTTGGCTCATGGAAGCCTGAGCGCCAGCTGGCTGAGTGGGGACAATATTGTCCTTGGTTCCAGCTGTTCTTGAACGCTCGCAAGTGGGTGGCTTAAAATTAAAAAGAAAATTGCATTTGGGTGTTCGGGTTTAGGGAATATCACGGTTACGGGTGAATAGGAAATGGGGTTAGGAATGTAGAAGATCGTAGTTAAACTTTAGAAATTGCATGATATCATTCGTCAGTGAGCTTTCTGTTAGAAAACTCTTTGTTTAGCAGGTTATTCCTGAATATGCTGTCTGAGCAGCCGATTCTCGACTATGGCGGTATTTTACTGCATCAATTCCGGTTCACAAAGCCTCAATTGCTACCTACCTATACTTTCTTTGCGAGACTGCTTTCGTACCCAACAGAAAATCGGTAAAAATGGTCGACGTCTGGTTCTGAATAAACAAGAGTTTCTTCTCGTTCACTATCATGCCAATTAGTAAGGCCTTATAAATCACGCTCACAATGCCATAGAGAATATCTCAAAGACTTCAGTACTAAAATAAATAAAAAATGGAAAATGAAAAAGACTTTGCTCGGAGACTTAGTACTAACCCTCAAGCTAAGTGCCCGGATTATTCAAATTGGAGAGGCGAGGGCTGGCACCGAAGCATTCCAGAACAGGCAGCTCTGCAGCCCTGCTATACATGACGGGATGAGATGAACCCATTGGCATGCGCCCCTTGCGGTTTATATGTCAGAAGAAAATGAACGTTGTTCTCAAATGCAATCTTATTATAAGGCAAACCCCCACGGCCAAGCCTCAATACTTGGGGCTTCTTCATCATGCCTTTCGTATGCATTTGCCTTCCGATATGATATCATCTCTCTATCTGCCTCAAACAACGATGTCCACTGTTTAATTTCAGGGCTTGAGGCAGCTCTTCTCTTGGTTTGTAATAATTTCCTCCTCATGCACAGCAACTTCCAAATATCTGTAAGACAAGTCGCGATATGACACTTTACTTCCTCCATCGGCGACTAGCCATTTACAAAAGAAAAAGTGTGTGTTCATGTGTGTGTGATCTTTGTCTCGAAATGCATCGTCACTGTACTAATTAAGACCAACCGTTGATGGGTTAGAGCAACGCATGTGTGTGCCACAGTAGGTATCTTGTGTTCTCTCCTGCAGAAAAAGTTGCTATGACAATTTTGTTTGCATATCCAATCCACCATCAATCTTTGAGTAAATATCCGCACGAATCTACAGTTTAACTTAATAGATCGACATTAGTGCAATCGATCTTCCCCACGAAGAAAGGGAACCAACCCGATTTCACGATAGTGTCCGCTTCTTCTCCACCAAGATTAATGAAATGGTCAAGGATGTGTAAGTGGTCTCTAAGACTTCAAGATGTGGGAGACTCAAGCAGTGCACACTATGGATTGAGCACAAGATTTACTTACTTTGATCACTTCGTCGCCCAATCTGACGCACTTTTGCGCGCTTTGTGGTATCCCTTTCTGCCCAATACCCCTCTTTCTCACTAAAGGGCGAATGACATAAGCTGGCGAACCACGCCGCCAATACTACTGGCAAAGATATTTCATGTTGAAACTTCCCCGTTTTCAACCTGCAGTTTCTCGCCGTTGGTTCATACTCCATCGCAACTTTATTTCAACCTCCAAAAACACGCACATCTTAACCAAGCCCACACGCAAGGATATTCTCTCTGCAAAATCGTCGGGCGCTGTTTCGCTGGGGGGTTGAAAAATGAGCAGGACTAGCTCAAAAGGATGCCTTTTTCAACCTCCACCGCCAATCATGATGGCTATCTCACAGCCTTACTTGGTACGAAATACCTTCACATTGTCCTACCTACACAAATGTGCAATCCCATTGCCTGGCCTCTTTAACTTGTCCCACTGCGCCTCGTCTCTCATTTTCCAATCCCTTCAAGTTTGCTTCAACCATCAAGCTTTCGCCACCAATCTGTGATCCCAAGCTCATTAATAACTACAGCTATCATCCTCGTCCATTCCGCTTCGTGCGGGGTGATACTAGGGCGCCTCCCGTAACGCTGTAACGTCATTGGGAGGGTTCGTAGCCCGACCCAGGGATCATCATGAACGGATTGTCAGACCAGGGCTTCGCTGGTGAGAGTAGCAACCAGAACGTCGAGAGCAATGATAGCATCGACCTCGGCGACCACCAGCGATGGAGTGACCCTACTCCTTGGGAACTGGGCCAACAGGAGGAACAACAGCGTCGCGAAAGCGACCTCCAAGTCCAACACTGGCTTATTCAACAGCCGAATTCTCAGCCATCCCAAGACACTTTTATCACCTCTCAATCACTACCTCAGCGCAAGCTTGATACCCACAAAGTTATTGACTATGTCAATGATGTATTTGGAAACAATACCAGGCCCTCAGCTGCCCAGTCATCTGGAGCTCCTAGCACCACGGTTCCACGCATTCGACATCCCACATCGAGCAATGTCACCTCGATCGATGAACGCTTGCTGCAGAAATCTAGGCCTTCAGCTCCATCTTTCCTACCATTTGCGGCTACCTCCGACCGAAAAATAAGATACACCGACAATGGCAATCATGATGAAGGAAGGCCCCCAGGCATGCTGGCCTCTCAAGACCGGTCTTCTGTTTCTACTGCACTGTCTGGACCCTATACACGCGGCGCTTATAAGCAACCAATCGACCCATCACTCCAGCAGAAAGCTCGGTCGCTAGCAGGCACAGATATCTCTTCCAGTTCAAAGAAATTGCCTAAACGCCAGAACAGCCGTTCAGCAGATGATGAAGCAACTGGCAAACATCAATTGGCGAAGCGATATAGGCCTGGAAATAACATTCAATCGCTACATCATGCATCGCCAGAATCCCCAGGGTCTTCCAGATTGGCTCAGCCAGGCATGAATCTGCCACTACAGGACTTGATTGGGGGTTCACAGGGGTCTCAACGACGAACTCGCAACCTTCCTTTGTCTTCTATTTCTGATGGCCCTAGCTCATCTAACTCACGGAGAGATGGGCCAGTACGGAACCGAGCATGCGAGTTGGTTTCGCCAGATGATTTCAAGAACGCGTGCGAGACCTGTTTCTTCTGGCTATATGACCCGAAGCGCTTCTCAACCACTGATAGGCAGGCATGCTCTGGCCGCAAGGACGAAATATCTCACATCATCACTCATGCTGCCGACCACCATGGTCTTATTCGAGGAAAAGACCCAAACCATTCTTCACGTAAATACCTGGCAAGATGTCAGCGTTACGACCCCTTCATCAAAGCAAAAGGGGACTGTGCAAAATGCAGTTCATTACATGAATGGAGGGGCCGAGATTTTGTTGACCAGGAACACCATGGTGATGTCCTTTGCCTGCGGTGTTGGTGCAGGTTCAGTAAGAAGGACATGCAAAACCATATGGCTGGACCGATATGCGACTACAACACGGAACAGCCAAAGGAGAAGAAGGTATGCATTCTATATACCACCTTTTGTTCGGTCACCGAAAAGCCCAGTGGACCTCCTCAGAACATGGCGCCACGTAAATCGAATCCTCGACACACGGGAAATAGATCCAATGGCACCAGCTCAAGACAGCAAACTAACAGTCAATCGACTCGTAACCCTGCTCCGAAAAAGACTTCTCGCGATCCCCGTCCTATCTCTTCAAAGGCACCCAATGGCCAAGGCAAACAAAAACCTCCAGTGCCCAGCTTCTCATCACCAACCCAGAACCGACCATTGATAGAGAAACCTGCGCCTACCTCTCAACAAACAACGAGAAGGCCCCATAATCAGCAGTCAACCCCTGATGAGAGCCCTTCCTTATCGAAACCAATCGAATCGAATCCGCCAAACCAACAGCCCATTGCCTACATGCCCATATACCCACATACTTCACCCCAGTACGTCGCAGGCATGGTGAAAAACATGCAAAGAAACGGGAGTCAAGAAGTCCCCCAATCACTCTACCCATCGATAGGACAACAAACTTCTTTTGGAAACAGGCAAGGGCGTTCTGCCAGCTATGGCTTTCAACAGCACACGGCACAACCACATGCACAAGACATGCTTCCACCTAACCAGTGTCAAAACTGGCAGTCGTCACTCCGCCAACAGTCTTCACATGCATTCCCCCAAACCCCTTCACGAAACCAGGGTCAATCGCAACAACAGTCTCATCAGAATGGAGAAATTACCCGATTTCCACAGCGTGCATATACACAAACTGGTTTGTCGCAACAATCGTTTGGTCCATTCCCGATGCATGAAACAACTTCAGGCGAGGGTCAACAGCCACACATGCAACTACCAACAAGCATCAACTCACCCGTTTTGAATGGAGGTGATAGACAGCTCTATCAAGCGTGCGTTGACGCTGCAGATGCGCCTTTTACTCAGTATCTAGCAATGCCAGTCAACGATGCAGACGCGGCAGTATCCCTGTCCGATATAAGATCTCAAGTACAATCTAGTGCTTCGAGGGTTCCATCTACTGCTGGCGAATCGATGGGGCTTTTGCAGTCACCTAACATAAAGGAGCCTATGTGGCTTGATATGCTAGAACTCGACGAGCCTGACAGCTTGTTGAACTTTGGTTACATCGGGTATAACCCTGAGCTCCAGGCAACTGTCGAACCTCATCAGCCTGAAGAAGTTTCGAAGCCCAACAGTCGACTGTCCGCTGCCCGCCAAAATGATCTTGAAAAGGATTCAGCCTACCACTCTCAGCCGCCAGGGGCCTTTGACGAACCCGATATTAACATCAACGACATGTTTACCTGATGCTAGCTTCAGACCTGCTTACGACCACCACTTATTTGTTCTGTTGCGACACGGTTCTCTTTTGTATTTAACGTTTTCTTTGGCTATAGAGAAAGTTGTTGAAGCGGTTATGTTCTTGATTTCAAGTGCATCGCCTTTTTTTTTTTTTTTTTTGGCTATGCTATACTCCAGTCATTACGGATTCATTGAGTTATGACTTAGGCTATCATAGAGGCGTATCGTGGGTCAGCAAGCGGACGAAATTGGAAACGAACTCTGCTTGATATTATTTTTATATGACATGGCTCACGCCAGAAGTCCCAGGCCAACTCATTTTCTTTTCGGTTATGTATATTTAGTTGTGTAGTCCAGATAACGCCAAATAAGGGCAACATGTTTGGTTCCATAGCTTTGATAGAAAAGTGTATCTCAAGCCATCTAATCCCGTGTATCAATTTCCAGGTCCAGCTGCACGCCGTTCGAAATTCCGTAGTCTCTCAGGGTAATGTGGTCCTTGAACGGCCTCTCACTCTGTCGCTTCAGAATGATTTGGCCAGGGTCACGACCGATTCGCGCAGCAACCATCATTTTCAGTTGTCCCACAGTATCAGACTCTAAGCAGGGCACTGCAGCTTTGGTGCCCAGACGGTCGTTGACGTTGACAATGATCATCTCCTCTCCTCCCTGTTGGGCAACGGGTGCCTTTGGCTTCTCTTCCTTCTTTTCTTTTCTCTCCCCCCTCTGGTCCCTATTGCCATCACGTTGCCTATCCCTTCCACCGTCACGATCATCTCGGCGGTAGTTCCGATCCCTGCCATAATCGCGATCTCGATGTCGCCGCGGTGATCGTCTGCGAAAGTCGCGGTTTCTGTCATTATCTCGACGTTCTCCTTTCCACTTGAAGCCGCCTGATCCTCTGGGTCTTCGCGCTGGCGATCGTGATCTGTCTCGGGGTCTGCGCGGGGGCGAGTCTCGGCGGTCGCTGTTGTTGTTGCGGTCGCGCGACCAGCTGCGGTCTCTGCGGTGGCGGCGTTCGCTGTTCTCGCGGGATGTATCGTCGCGACCCCTGCGATCGTCTTTCTCTCTGGGGGCGGGAGACTTTGAGCGAGCTCGGGGCTCAGTGGGTGGTGAGTTTGTCATGGTTGCTGGATCGGAGGAGCTGTTGCGACAGCCACTATTTTTGTGCAGATGAGACTTTTTTGCAAATCTTGATGTGCGGTTCTTCGAACAAAGTTTCTGAGGTATTTAAACTGTGTGAATGGTAATGAAATTGTGCAAAGTGATGACTTTGTTTAGGTACGATGAAAATATTTGGAGAGACTGAAGTTATCAGCGACGTCACAACCTAACTTAGCTTTTGGAAATGTAAGATGTGGATACCCCACATCTTCAAGGCATATCTTTAAGCTCCATTAACAATCAGGCAGCTCAAGACACATTCAGTCATTACTTCATGTACAGGGATAAGAGACAGACACTAAGCGAAAGCTTCAATATCAATAAAATTACCTATTTCTTCGCATCATAGGTCGTCCATCAATGACAGGTTCTGAATGGATATCATACCATGGTTTAGGGTAGCCCGATCCGGTAGGTGAGAACAGCTCACAAGGAAAAACTCAGGCATAGCGTTGGATAAATGTTTGCTGCTGGAATTCAGAACAAACGCGACGAAGCATCATGATGATGATATGTTGGATATGTTGAATATGTAGAGTAACATCGTATTCATGGCTGAGAGTAAGCCTGGGCAAAGCTTCTCAAGCCTCACTAAACTTGCATGTAAGTACTGTGCGGATAAGGCTTGGCATTTCATATCGTCGCGTTTCTTCGTTTTTGGAACGTGATACAAGTTACAAACTTCATTGCTGAATGTCTACGAAGCACCGAGGTTAGAGCCGCTCCCCCTTACTACGGAGAAACTTTGACGTCAGTGCTATTGACACTAATTGCAAGGCTGAGCATCATCATAACAAGGACCAGGGTCAGGTTATAATTGAGAAGTAATTAAGACGGAAAGCTGCCGCTGAAGGCACGAGACCCACAATGTGCAGCGATTGAGCGACACCACGTTAAGGGCGAGAGAACTGCGCTACCCCAAATAAGGATGGAAACCTTTGCGTTGGCGTCACACAGCACGGCCACGTCAACATTGGCCTGATGAGAGAGCAATGGCAAGAGTGATTGGACGCAGAGAAAACAACACAGCGGTGTGAAGACCATGCTGACCGAAATAGAAGCAAAATCAAGGCATTGGAAGAGCCTATGCAAAGTTATGCACCCTATGATACGGATAGAGTGCGTACAGTAGTACCACGCACCCACGCGGCACTCCAAGCGAACCTGGGGCGACGGATAACCGATCAGTGCTAACATCCAGGAGGATGGATGGAGCCAGGCTCCAGGCTGTCAGGCTTTATTTTACCAGCCAAGTGTTAAACGACCGTTGAGTTGACCAGGATAAACGCCGTGGCTGAGTTTCAGTTCAGCCCAGACTAAGGAAGACAAGAGCATAAAAAGAACAAAGCACAAAGCAAGAGCACAAAACAAAGCCTTACAAGGCAGTATTCGTGTTGTTGGGAAAGATGCAGGTTGGGGGCTGGGCTGGGCTAACATAAAAGAAAAGCTGTTCTTGAGGGAAGGGTTCAATTAGAGAGAAAATTGGGCTCATCTAACTTTTCATATTGCAGTAGCGCTTCAATATGGCTCTTTCCGCTTTCACGATAGAATAAATGATCGACGGTCTTCAATGTTCTTTTGCGCAACTTGGCGCTGTCTGTGTCTCTCACGGTGATTTGTGCCGTAAAGGTGTTGGGAGAGCCAATTAAGGTATGGCTGGCGCCAGGCACAATGCAAGGTACGGCGGGTTCCTGGGTGCGTGCCTTTTCATGGTGGCCAATCAGCCTATCGACGACAGCTAACGGAAATTATGCAAATTTTACTTGTGAAGATGCACGAGCAAAGACCAGCGAGTCACGACAGTTCAACTGAGGGTCACTGGCTTGATTACATTGGACAGCGACTACCTAAACGACTCAGACGACCAATTAACAGGCGTTGACCCTCTAAGAACGCCTTGCTCAGCTGTCCGTCCCCTCAACCGCTCGTAGCTCCCTACCTTAGTAGCTACCCTGAGTAGAGTAGGCAGCTAGCGCCAAGGATCGCCACTTAGACCAGAAATTATTCATGACTTTAAGGTAGAGCGTCTTTTTCTTCTAATTCCCTCATCTCCCAGCCAGTCAGTCACTTAGTGAGCGAGCGAGCGAGCGAGTGAGTGGGCTGCATAATGATTTCATCACCACTCAACTTCGCTTTGCTGCTGGGTAGCCAACGGGAACAATGCCTAGCATGCAGAGTTTTCTTCCATCCCATCCATCACACGGGGAGACCAGGGTCGTAGATCCCCGGTGAAACCCTCTTTGTGTCTCCAGAGTGTCGAATTCTGCCGCACAATGCGTTAGAGAGAGGGAGAAAGCGACAAACAAAGGATCGAATAAAGGGTCTAATGGACATGCCCAGACCCGAGTTTCATCAATGAGATATTGACAGGCCCGCTCGGCCAGACTGCCTGAAGCTGTCAAGCAAATGCGCTGTAATTTCCCTCGAGGAGCATGACAGCCCTGGTCAGGTCACAAGTACTTGAGATACGACCAAGGGATAGGGGTATGTCTGTGTTACATGTACTAGTTTAATGAGCTCAGGCCTAGTCCGCCCCTCCCATCCCACCATCACCAAACATCGCCTGGGCTCTGGCGCTGGCAGTACACACACACTTGACAGGCCCTTGTTAGTGTGGGCTGCAGAAGCTGAGGTTGCTGTCTGTTTCTGTGTGTGCTTGCTTCTCACAGGTTCCCTGCAGTATTTCATATGGAACCTCCCCCCGAACTTTGACAGGCCACCCTACTACGCTTCGAAACAAACCTAACTTGTTCTTGCTCCACAGACTTCGTTGGCAGAGTCTATCTCGCTCGTACATTTCTTCCGTTGAATACATACATAAGTTACTTACTTAGCTTGTGCTTCTCGCTGTCTGGGTACAGAGCTATCTGTTCTCGCTGCCAACTTCGCTCACTTATACCAACCACAACCGCTTTGAAAGCACTCGCTTACACGCAACACAACACAACACAACACAACACAACGCAACAACACCAACACAATGCATTTCTCCAAGCTTATCCTGGCTGTCCTGCCTGCCCTCGCTCTCGCTGACGAGGGTACCACCACCAAGACGTCCACCGCCGTCCTTACCAAGACCTACTACCTCTCTCAGGTTCACACGATCACCTCTACTGGTGTGAGCACCACTGCTATTGAGACTTCGGTCGAGGTCACTTCTACTGCCGTCGTTGAGCAGACCACCAGCTACTGGCCTGTTGCCCACAACAGTACCACCCCCGTGTCTACTCCCAAGCCCACTTCCGGCACTGGCGGTTTATCTGAGCCCTCCGAGGTCCCCGGTAACGCTGGATCTGCTGTCGCCGTTGGCAAGTTCGCTGTGGTTGGTGTTGCCGGTATGGTCGCTGCTGCTCTTCTGTAAGCGCGTGTTGGATGGAACGAGATTTCTTCAAGAATCTCACGACTGTCGACTTGCATCGACACAACCAAACTGTCTTCCATTTCTTGTCCATTCACCTTTTATGCCCTGGCCACCCGCGCGGTGGCCTATTCCTCATGATGAAACGCCACGATACCAACAGTAGGACGACACTTGTCGCCCACTTCACTCTTGATGAGTCTTGAGAGACTCTGCCTCCCGGATAGCTTGACTGCTTCCTTACGCTTCATCACGCCCGCTCCCTTGGCAATACACGCGGGCTTTCAACACTTTCTGTTTCTTTCATCCTAGCAGTATGCACCCAGCGCGTTGACTTCGCTGCGCATGGTTTGACCTTGAGCTGTTGCTGGTGTCGAAGGGTAGTCATCGATATTTACCAAGCCTGTTCACTTTTCACTTCACCTTGACCATACTTCCAACTTTCCCTCACTTGAGGATACCCTTCCTAGGCTTGGTAATCACCTGATGACTTTGAGATCATGCCCCCTTCTCAACACTGACAATAGCTGGTGCAGACTGCTGACTGGAGACACTCTTTACCACAATTATTTTGTCAACATATCTTCACTTGACTCTGCTGCCACATAGAGAGTCGCTTCCTAAGAGACGGGGACGGTGCGGAAATAATCCATATTCACTTCAGTAACTCTGCTTCTCGGATGAACTGGTTTTACTATACTTCTCTTTTGGCGATACCCCCTTTTTACGACGGCGCAGGTGAACCAAGATCTGGCTTTGCTTTGATCTTTGGAAGATGGTTTGCAGCTTGGAGTATGGCTTTGATTTGATTCGGAAGGGGTGGGATACGATTTATGTGAAAAAGGAGGATTGGTGATTTTTGATTTGGGATGATGATGATGAGCCACGATGGATGGCTAGTAGATAGTACGAGAGCAATAGACTTTGTTGCGCTCAATGTTTTGAAATGAAATTGAAGGTGAACATCTCCGGTAACTTGCGATACTGCCCTTGAATCGGCCAACTTGAGAGCTGGTCATTCGAGGATGGAACTCAACATCCGATGACTAGGGGAAAAGGCGGCAAAGACCCTTTATATTCCCCGCCATGTGAAAGAAAAAGTCCAGATAAGAGGATTTTTTGTCGTTTAATTTGGCCTTGACCATTAATCGGCCTGGATATGTTACACGTATTTTCTTGTAGCTGAGAATCAGGGCTTACAGTGCATCTTTTCCTTAAACAAACTGGTCACTATAAATACCATGTATTTCGAGGTTTGTCTCTGAGAAATTCTTCTCTTCTTCTGTCCCCACGATATTCCTCATGGGAAAAAGAAAATGGAGCTGAATAAGGATAATGCGATGTTCTCTCATTGGCTGGACACTCGGATGCGGCCCGGGATTGTGCGGGTCCCATCGGCCTTTGCCCCCGAGTTACGTTTTGAGTTCTTTGAAGCTGCTGCTAGCTTTTTGAGCCCGCCTCTCCATATCTCCACGAACGCCCCAACGGCTTTCTTATCTCTCCCTCTCTTCTTTTCTAGAGGGATAGAAGCCCTCTCTTCTCTGTATTATTATAATGACGTCTCTTGCTCCTTCGCTCAAGCGGGCGCATGCCCCTCTTCGCAAAGCGTTGAGCGCAACTCATACACTTAGAACTTTCGCCACTGTACCTCCGAACGGCAGCGAGCCCAGCAAACCTCGACGAAAGAGTTATTTCAAGGATACAACAGTCTCAGACTTCTCTGATTTTCTTGCTACATCCTCTCCGGCCCAGCCGCTTTCGCCAGCTGAGGCTTACTCTCTTAAGACCGCCGAAGTCGGCCCTGAGGGCAAGAAGCGAACGATCACACGACTGCCAGAATGGCTCAAGACACCCATTCCCGCCGGTAACGATAACTTCAAGAGCATCAAGAAGGATCTTCGAGGATTGGGGCTACACACAGTCTGTGAAGAGGCTCGATGCCCCAACATTTCTGAGTGTTGGGGTGGTTCAGATAAGAACGCTGCGACAGCTACTATTATGCTGATGGGAGACACATGCACCCGTGGATGCCGTTTCTGCAGTGTAAAGACAAATCGCAACCCCGCTGCATTGGATCCCCACGAGCCCGAGAACACCGCAGAGGCCCTGGCTAGGTGGGGTCTTGGCTATGTCGTGCTGACCAGCGTGGATCGTGACGATCTAGCAGACGGTGGTGCGCGACACTTTGCTGAAACAATTCGGAGAATCAAGCAGAAGAAGCCTTCGTTGCTCGTTGAAGCTTTGACTGGCGATTTCCGTGGTGATTTGGATATGGTCAAGGTTGTGGCCGAGAGTGGACTGGACGTTTATGCGCATAATGTTGAGACGGTTGAAGACCTCACCCCTTATGTGCGAGACCGTAGAGCTACTTTCCGGCAGAGCCTGTCTGTCTTGAAACACGTCAAGGATGTCATGGGCAAAGACGGCCCTATCACCAAGACCAGTCTGATGCTTGGTCTTGGTGAGCAGGAACATGAGGTCATGGCTGCACTTGAGGGTAAGATATCCTTTTCTCATATGCTATGTAACCCAGCTAACCTTTAGCAGAACTTCGAAAGGCAGATGTTGATGTTGTCACATTCGGCCAATACATGCGACCAACCAAGCGCCATCTCAAGGTCGAGAAGTACGTTACCCCTGATGAGTTCGAGATGTGGCGCAAGCGAGCTCTGGACATGGGTTTCCTGTACTGCGCCAGTGGACCTCTTGTGCGTTCCTCATACAAGGCTGGCGAGGCCTTTATCGAGAACGTCCTCCGCAAGCGCTCTGGCGAGAAGGCCATGACCAGCGGAAACCTCGGCCAAGCCGTTGCCCTTGACTCTACCCAGTCGGCGATCTAAAAAGATCAGTGTACTCGTACTTTCACCTCAACAATATTGCATTATATAATCATGGAATATGACCGTATCGGATGGCGTTTTGGGATAGGGTCAGATATTCAACTAGAAAAGCATGGTCTTCAACAAGGCTGGCGCGACCTTGTCGCACACTCATATACAATACAATCAATCACTCACCCCTAGTGGGTTGTTCATCACATATACATGTCAACGTGGTAATTATATCCGATATTCTCCTTGAGGTGCAACTGAGCCCACCTCCTTTATAGACTCCTTCATCATCAGGGCTTTGTTACTCACAGACGGAGCAGGCGAAATCTTTAACACCCCAGACATATGGCATCCCTGGAATCTATCTGAAATACATTTAACTACCTTATTTAGTTACGTGCTCTTCATGGGCTGGCACTACGTCGCGGTGCGGACCGTAGGGGCTGTATCTGCTCTCCAGATGAATCTTACGGGCAATGAATCACACTGCCTTGGACGCGTTCCACTACAGAAGATAGCCTCTTGTGATCACATCATTTGTTTTGATCTAGCCAGCCTTGGGATGATAAATTGTTTGCCCCAGGCAAGTGAGGTTCTGACCTTGTCTTCCACAGCAGGAACAGAGTAGAACAACCAGCCCCTTCCCATTTCTTGGTAAAAGAAACCCCTCTATCTATTAAAACATGCTTCTTGGTCGGCCCTTGCTTCATTCTTGGCTAGATTCTTGGTCAAGCCGCATTCTTTTGATTTCACGTTTTCGACTTGAGCTCTCTCCCTCTTTTCGAGCTCTTGTCAGGTTCTTCAGTATGAAGATCCTCTCACTTCTCCTCTTCGTCCTTGGGGGCGTAGTCAATGCGAAGCATTGGCTCGAGGAGATTGAGCATCGTGGTAGCGCTCCTTATTACCCTGACAGCCTCTACCCAGTTTTTCGCAATGTGAAGGACTTCGGCGCCGTTGGTGATGGAGGTACGGACTTCACTCCGTGTTGACTACAAAGCTAACAGAACAGTTGCCGACAACACGGCTGCAATAAATGCTGCTATCAGTGAAGGTGTTCGATGTGTTCCTAGTGTGTGCAAAGGAAGCACTAAGTCTCCAGCCACTGCCTACATTCCTCCTGGGTGAGTGTCCGGAGTAAAAGTTGTTTGACAACGTTCGCTAACAGGCGAAGAACATACCTGATCAGCGACTCTCTTATCGATCTCTACTACACCCAAATCATTGGAGACCCTACAAACCTACCTGTCATCAAGGTATCAGCCTCCTTTTCCAAAGAGAGCTTCGGCCTAATTGATGCCAATCCCTATCTGTCCATCGGTACCCTTGCATGGAACTCGACCAACGTTTTCTTCCGCCAGATTCGCAACCTGGTATTTGATACAACTGCTCTTCCACCCGATTTCCCTGCCTTGGGAATTCACTGGCCATCTTCACAAGCAACCTTTATTACCAACTGTGTGTTTAGACTGTCAACTGTCCCAGGCAACAGACACACAGGCACCATTGGATAGTGCCGTTTTTATGATGGTCAGTTCAATGTGTTGGAACGTGAAAATCACTGCAACATCAGGGGCATTATGCTAACTCGGATGGCACATTTGATGCAACCGCACGCTACCCACTCCCTTTTACTTGAAGCCAAAGCCTTCTCGATCGCAATATCTATTACGAACGATCAAAGCCACAATACGAACAAGTTCCAAGCAGCTTGTTCATATCCGCAAAAGCAAATGGGGCTTACGGAGATGCATCGCATGACGACACCCAAGCTCTCAACAATTTGTTTCAGTACACTGCAGCAAACGGACTGATTACTTATCTGGATGCTGGATACTAAATGGTCTCGGATACTGTCTACATCCCTCCAAATGCCAAGATTGTGGGTGAAGCTCTGGCATCGATCATCATGGGTACAGGGCCTAATTTTGGAGACTTGAACAACCCGCGACCCGTCGTCCAAGTTGGCCGCCCTGGAGATGTCGGGAAGGTTGAATGGTCAGATACAATTGTATCGACACGAGGGGCAGCAGCAGGTGCCATCCTGATCCAGTACAACCTGTTCACCCTTGGAGCGCCGTCAGGCATGTGATGTGCACACTCGAATTGGCGGTTTTTGTTGGAAAGACCTAGTTGCCTCCTCTATTTTCCTATTTGCTATGTTTGTTAGTTATGTTTGTCTGTTTCCTTAGATGCAGATTGCCTATAGGGCAAACCTAAGGAACCTTCTGGAAGTCTAGCTAGACTATATCAGCCACAGCTACTTCCAACTTAGATAGAAGAATCAAGCTGCTTCTTACATCCTAACTGTTTTTCAGGAACGTATCTTCAAGTTCCAGACTGTCCTGCCATAAAAGGGACCAACACCATCAATCCGAGATGCTTGGCAGCATACATGAGCTTTCATGTAACAACTTTTGCCGGGGGACTGTTCACAGAAAACTGCTGGTTTTGGGTCGCAGACCACGGCCTTGAGGACCAAAAGTATCAGCGAGTTTCCATATTTGCAGGACGAGGAGTGCACGTGGAGGCTCAGAGAGGCCGTATCTGGCTCAGTGCATCCGGATCAGAACACCATGTTTTGTACTAGTACCAGCTTGTCAACACCAGAGACGTCTACATCGGTCACGTAAAAACAGAGCAAGCGTATTTCCAACCTATGCCTTTGGCCCAATACCCATTCCTGCCTGTGCCGGCTCTGAATGACCCGAACTTTCAGATGGACTGCCAGAATACCCCTGATCTAGCAGGATGTAACATGGGTTGGGGGATGAGAATCATTAACTCGAGCAATTTTGCAGTCTACGGAAAAGGTTTGTATTCGTTTTTCACGAACTACAACGATACTTGTGCCAGCAACAAGTCACCAGGGTTTTGCCAAGAGCGGATTTTGAGCATCCAAGGCTTCAGCCCTGCGTTGAAATTTCTAGGACTGAGCACAGTGGGTACCAGGGTCATGGTGAATCGCGATGGAGTGGATTTGGCTGTGGCAGCTGACAACAACAGCACATTTGCGGATACTTTGGCTTTGTATGTAAAATAATCGGTTGACGTACTATTTTTGATGTAAGACATGGAAGAGGGAGAGCCGAAGCGGGGTATCGATTGCTGTACCAGTCAACTAACTAGAGTCCCAAACATGTCTTAATGAAGTCAAAGCAATAAAAACCGCCTCATCTGTCCTGATGGTCCGGCTTCCTTGGTTGGGCAGAACATTGACCCAGTGATCAAACAACTCTTTAGTCTTGGAGCCTTGGATATCCATGCTGCTTAGCTCTTCGTCGTTCATCGCCGCGAACTCTAGACCACGAGGGCCACCAAAGACAATTATAAGATGGTTGAAGTTGACTCGCTTAGAAGGCGGGAAGACCCTGGAAGCCGGTACACCACGCTCAGAGGTGCCGACACTGACGTCGTAGCCATTCTCGTAGGGGCACTCGGTGAAAACGTTGGAGAGGGAACTAGCCCTCCTCACAGTATATCCCCAGTAGTATCCACCTTCGGTCCTTGGCGCAGCAGGATGCACAGGTTCTGGGTATTGTGTCTTGTCATCAGGGAATTTGAGTGTTATGCGCGTCTTCGGGGGAATTTCCGCCTCAACTTCGACAGGCTGTTCCAGACCAACTTCGACAAGAGTCCCAGATCCTGTGCTAGTCTGACCAGCAAGGGTGACTCCTTCCCGGTAAGAAATCCAGTCCTTGGGGTTTGGGTGGTGGGGCATGTCGAGACTGGGCAGCATGGCCGTAAGGCGCAGATTGGGGTGAAGAGGGAAAAGGGCTTTGCGCATAAAAGGCGGCGCTTCGAGGAACGATAGGATGTGGGAGAGGAAGTGGCATGGGTCGATGTCGCCTGTATAGCTGTTGGGGTCTGTGTGACGAGGCCGGCTGGAAACTGGTGAATCGTCAAAGACGACAACTTCATCGACGGAGAAAACGGCGAGGGCACGGGCAATGCGAGCAGGCTGGGTCATTCTCTGGTCGGCAGTAGCAAGGCTGTGGCTGTTAGCATACAAATAGTAGCTGTTAGCAAGCTACATACTTAGTTAGAATGCTGCTGGGGATTGCGACAGAGATAGTCCATGGTCGACCACCTTCAATTGGGTTGAATGTCGCAGAAGGCTTGAAAGATGGTTTCTCCCGACCATTGTGTTCGGTTTTGCGTTTCTGATTATAATTAATACGCTGACATTGAATGGTGGTGTTGAGGTTGACTGACCTTTGAGTTACGCTCTTGGTAGGACATTTTGGCGCCGATAAGTGCTAGTGTGCTATCAGGTAAAGCTATGAGAGCTCTGATCAAAAAGTTGTGATAGTGGGGTATATTGTCCGGCAAAATCTGCCCGCCTTCTTCACCGCCTACCAAATACAGCTTGGACATGCAACCAACGCTTCGTCAGCATCGCAAGCCAGCGAACAGATGCGACAAATGTGGCCTTTTGCGTCAAACAAGCAATTTCAACAATAACGATATCGCAACCATGAGCGGCCCTATTAATATCGGCTCCGAGTCCGAATGGAACAGCCTTCTCTCCGGTACAAATGTGGTAATCGCAGATTGTATGTTCAAACACCCGCGAACACATCATGGTTACTAACACCACCTAGTCTACGCCGACTGGTGCGGTCCTTGCAAGATGATAGCGCCTACTTTTGAAGCTCTCGCCAAAGAACACTCGCGCCCGAAGAAGGTTGCCTTTGCGAAGGTCAACGTCGATAACCAGTCCGCCATCTCTCGAGCCCAAGGCGTTTCCGCCATGCCGACCTTTAAGATCTTCCACAATGGCACCTGCATTGAGACCATCAAAGGCGCCAACCCTCCTGCGCTCACAGTAGCTATCAACAACGCCGTGAAGCTAGGTGGATCAGCTACTGGCGATGTATTCAAGACCCCTGGCCGCACACTTGGTGGCGAGTCACGATCTGCTCCGTTGTCGAAGCAGTGGAACTTGAAGGGCATATTCGATGCTTTAATAGCATTCTTCGGACTGTACTTTGTCTCTTTATTCACAGTGAGTGTCCGAAATAAGAAGTCTGAAACAGCTCAGGCTGCTAACTCTATGGCAGTTCGATCCTTACAAGTCGGCGGAAAAGAGCGTGTTCAATCTCCATCGAAAGCCAACACCAAGAAGTGCTGGTGGTTCAGGGTCTACTGGGGGTGCGAGAGCCCCTCCACGTTCGTCTTTCAAGACGCTGGCGGATCTTGGTGGCGATTAAGATTATGTTTAGGTATGGCGTTCATAGGTACAGGTACAGGACTCTACTTGAGCACGGTTATTTGGACTTTTGAGAGGATTTATTATACAATTATAGAATCATTTGGCTCAGTTTTGTGACCCTTGTCAAACAATTTTCATTGCAGAATGGCCATAACTTTAGTACTCGGACAAAATCGCCACCTGGGTCATAGATAGTCACGTGAGTTCGTGTCGAGCCAAAAATGCTTGAACCTCGACAAATTTCCATCTTCATACTTCGAAATTGTACAATACGGAAAATGTTGTCGGCCAGGAGAATTCGAAATACCTGTCCGAGGTGTAATACTTCATCATTAACAGTCTCTTCCCGAATTTATTCTCCTTCCACTCCTTTACTTCGCTCACGACGTATTTTCCCCTTCCAATACTTCCAGTCCAATAGGAATGCAGCAATTACACAGGCCTTTTCGACGTCAAGATGTTTGCGAAAAAACTCTCAAGAAGCGGGGCAGGCCTCACCTGAGGAAATTGAACAGGTTGTTCGAGATACTAAGCAAATATTTCGCGATACTTTACCCAAAGGCTATTTGAACGACGAAGAGTATGCGGTATACGAACGATTATACGGTGCGCCGTTGCGCGAGACAAGACCCGAAGACGTTGGCATTCCAGAACATGCCGACATGGGACCACAGCTCCCACGACCAGATAACGAGGGTACGATTCTGAGGCAGCTTGAGGGGGGCGAGTTTGAGGAGATCACCTACGAGATTCCTCCCAGTGAAAATATGGAGGAGATGGACGAGACGGTGCCACAGGCCGACCCAACAGATCTTTCAGCAGAGCAATTGGCACACCGGACGCCAGATTACGTTGATTTGGTTGCCAGGAGCCAGAGAGAGTATGATGCTCTGCAAAAGCTTTCAGAGGACTTCAAGATCGCACAACACAAGCAACAGGAGGCTGAAGATGAAGCCGCCGCCAAGGAGGAGCTTGCAATGGAACAGAAGGAAGACGAGGCAGAAACGGATTGGCCCGAAGAATATGAGCAGGGTGAGCGGCTTTCTGGTGAGGCGGCGAGGTTTCATCCATTGACTCTCGAGGGTCGCTTCTGGGGGAGTACCGTTCAAATTCTCTTGCCACAGGACGAATTGATCATGCCGATTCGAGAATTATTACAGCGAACCCATATCGATCATGTCAAGAGCGCGGCTGAAAGTGCATTCGGTGGCCCAGGTCTTCCTTTATCTCCTGCGACACCCGAAGCTAAAAGGAACGGAAACATGCATGGAGTTGGTCTTCCACCAGATCAGCGACACATGACCGAGATTGAAGGAGATGCTTTCCTTGCGGGTTTTATGCCTCCGGCATACGCTTCTGTCATGGCCACACTCAAAGAGGTTCGCAAGCGAGTTGGAAGTGAGTGGCTTCAGTCTAAGCTCAAGGATGGTAGTGGTATCAGCGTTCTTGATGCAGGCTCTGGTGGTGCAGGCTTGGTCGCCTGGAATGAGATCTTGCAAGCAGAATGGGATCTGTTGAGGGAAAAGGGCGAAGTAAAGGGGGATAACCCCCCCGGCAAGCGAACGGTCATTATCGGTTCTGATCGCCTACGACATCGCACCAAGACCTTCCTCGAGAACACTACTTTCCTCCCTAGACTTCCTGATTACGAACATTCAGGAGAGATGAAAGGCGAGCATCTTGATGCTGGTAGCAAGCCGCAACCTCGCAAGAGTTATGACGTTATTATCGCCTCTCATCTCTTCCTCAAGGAGGAGCAGGACCACTACCGACAAGCAGTTCTTAACAACCTCTGGACTCTATTGAACAAGGATGGTGGTGTCCTGATTGTTCTGGAGAAGGCTCATCCTCGGGGATTTGAAGCTGTTGCTCACGTTCGAGACACAGTTCTCAAGCAATTTCTTCTTCCCCAATTCGGACAACCAGAGATCACCACAGAGGAGATCAACCCTGCTTTCCAACGTGAAAAGGAACCTGGCTATGTTGTTGCTCCTTGTACCAATCAGGGACTGTGCCCTATGTACCAGACACCTGGTAAAAGCAAAGGCCGTAAGGATTTCTGCCACTTTAGCCAACGGTTCACACGCCCTGCGTTCTATACTCGAATGCTTGGAAATAGCTCGAACAACCAGGGCGATGTCGAGTTTAGTTACGTGGCAATCAGACGTGGTGTTGCCAAGGAGAGATCTATCAGCGGTAAAGAGGCTGCAAACCGTGCTTTTGAGGGATACGAACACTCTGACGAAAAACCGGACATGCAGAGCCTTCCAAGATCGATCATGCCCCCTCTGAAGCGAAAGGGCCATGTCACTCTTGACTTCTGCACCCCGGAAGGCAAGCTTGAGAGATGGACGGTCACCAAGAGCTTCAGTAAGCTGGCATATCACGATGCTCGCAAGGCACGATGGGGCGACCTCTGGGCTCTTGGAGCCAAGACGCGAGTTTCACGCAACGTTCGTGCTGGCAGGGGACCCGATGATGGTGGCAAGCGAGCCGGGCAGGGCAAGAAGCCCAGAAAGGTTGAGATCACCATGGGCCCTGGCGGTATTAGTGCTAGCGAGAAAAACGCTCCCCGTGAGCGCCGTGGAAGGAACAAGCTGGACAAGAAGAGCCGTCTGATCCAAGAGATTATTGAGGCGGAGGAAGAGGAGGAGAGGATGATCGCCAGGCAGATGGATCAAGAAGTAGAGGCTGAACTGGCAGATGAGTCTGACAGGAGAGGTCGACCTTGAAGCTCTCCATGTATTATTGATGTAAAATAGATGTACAAACCATGATGCCAGACCAGACATGACACGATATGAGGGCGTTGGACATGACGATATATCTCAACACCAAAACGATGAATTGATTTGATGCAATTAGACCCCCAAACAACCTGGACTTTGAAACATGCCCACCTAATCATCGTGAATGCCAGCAAAACTAAAGTTTGTGAGCAGTTCAACTGCGTGTGCCAATTCCAGTATGCAAATTGAGGTCTTCGCTTTCAACAAATAAGAGCCACGCCCGGTTAGCTCAATCGGTAGAGCGTGAGACTCTTACGAGTACGCGATCTCAAGGTTGCGGGTTCGACCCCCGCATCGGGCTGTTCCTATAATTCGATTGCGAGCGTTAGCGAGGCTTTCTTTTTCCTTTTTTCCTCTTTTTGTGGTTTGCGAGAGTCAATCGAAGCAGTCATGCCGTATCATGCCGTCGTTTTTAGACGAAGCCCATCCTTTTGTCCCTGAGTACCAGTAGCTGTATCCATGGATGTGATAAGATATCATGATACACGGCACAATTGAGGTGCTCTAAAGACTAGCATACCTATCCACCAGGGTCAGTTGTCATTTTTGCTAGGATTTCCTATGGTCATGATGGTCTCCAATATGATGAACCCTGTTTCTGTCCCATCATGACATGGATTGACCACTAAACCCCAGGCGAATTCCGTATGATGATAGTTATGTTGCATCACGTGTTCTGATATGGGATGCTTTTGTTAAATCTTGCATCTCCGCCCCAAGATCCAGAACCACGGAATTGCATACATCAGATCATCTTATCGTACTCGAAATAACGTGCTCTATCGCAATTCTGACATCTCCGGTTGCGGCCCGCGGAAGTCGGCGATTGCGTTATCGGTAGATTCTTTGGTGCTTCGCCGACAGGCCGATTGAGGAAATGGCGTGAGTTTGAGCCAATCATCTCAGCTTGATTTGGAGTCCATGGAGGGGGAGGGGCAATGGGATAACTTTTTTTCCCATCAGCTCATGAGGAACGAGCAGGGGTTCAGGGTTTAGCACATGGGAAAGGAGCTCGTTTATAAGCCGGCCGAGTCTCGCAGTCGCGATAATTTTGTACGTTTTGCTGAGGTGAATACTTACTCAATGAATCTCTGTTCTGTATAAGCAGATTAATTTATCAACATGGATCCAACAATACCAACATCGCTTCTCGCAGCTCTCAACTGCAGAGGCAATACACATCTCGTTATTGGCACAAACCCTCTTGCAGCGACTCGATGTACTCAGTCGTTAAGCTCCGGCGCACATCCAATTCTTATTGCTCCCGAGGGCTCTGAGCTTCACTACGCTCTACAGAAGAAAATCGACGATGGAAGCGTTCAATGGCACAAAAAGCAGTTCGAAGATGCTGATTTGCTACGATTGGGCCGTGAGGAAGTGGATGGTGTAGTAGACGCTGTCTTTGTCACTTCAGGACCCCGAGACCCCCAAAGTATGTTACAAAACCCAATATTAGAGAGACAGTTTATTGACAAACTTGCCAGGCCTTCATATCTCTGCCCTTTGCAAACGAAACCGCATTCCCGTAAACGTCGTTGACGCTCCTCAACTCTGCAGCTTCTCTCTCCTATCGACACATACCGACGGTCCTCTCCAGATCGGCGTCACCACAAATGGCCGTGGCTGTAAGCTGGCCTCGCGCATTCGTCGCGACATCGCCGCTTCTCTCCCCGTCAACCTTGGCGCCGCTTGTACACGCCTCGGAGACGTTCGCCGCCGCATCCATGATGAAGATTCTCTCGGCGCACAAGACGACCCCGCCTCCCTCGATGATTCCTTCGACCAAACGGCACAATTCAACCGCCTAATTACAGATGAGGACGCTAAAAACAGAAGAGTACGCTGGCTAAGCCAGGTCTGTGAATACTGGCCTCTGAAACGACTCGCTGCTATCAGCGACAATGATGTTGAGACAGTTCTCAAGTCATATCCCGGTAATGGACCTGATATCAAGCGTGATCCTGGTGCACCAGAGAAGCGTATCGGTACAATTATTTTGGCTGGTAGCGGACCTGGCCACCCAGATCTCCTCACCCAGGCTACACACAAGGCTATCAAGTCCGCCGATCTTATTCTCGCTGATAAGCTCGTGCCTTCTGGTGTCTTGGATCTAATTCCTCGTCGTACTCCTGTTCAGATCGCTCGTAAGTTCCCTGGAAATGCAGACCGCGCCCAAGAAGAACTTCTTGAAATGGCTCTTGCTGGAGTCCGAGAGGGCAAAACTGTCTTGCGTCTCAAACAAGGAGACCCATACGTATATGGCCGTGGTGGTGAGGAGGTTGCCTACTTCCGTCAACATGGCTTCGGTGACAGAGTGTCTGTTCTGCCCGGTGTCACCAGCGCTCTCAGTGCCCCTCTTTTCGCTACCATTCCTCCCACGCAACGTGATGTTGCCGATCAGATCCTCATCTGCACTGGTACAGGCAAGAAGGGCAAGGCTCCTTCGCCGCCCGAGTTTGTGCCAAGCCGGACCGTGGTCTTCCTTATGGCTCTGCACCGTATCACTGGCCTCATCCGTGAGCTCACCACTCACTTCGAGCTCGAGCCTCTTGCTCCAGCTAACGAGGAGGCCGCTTCGGCACAGACCTCTCCTCCACCAGAGCCTTCTCAAGTCTCGCACGTGACAGGAGAGACCAAGCGAGTACTATGGCCACGCAACACCCCCTGCGCTGTCATTGAACGTGCCAGTTGCCCTGACCAGCGAGTAATTCGGACAACCCTCGAGCATGTTGCCGAGGCCATCGAGACCGAGGGCAGCCGACCTCCAGGTCTGTTGGTCGTGGGGCGATCTTGTGAGGCCCTTTTCACCCCTGAAAAGGGTCGAGCTTGGGTCGTCGAAGAAGGTTTTCGTGGAATGGAGATAGAAGACCTGACAGTCGGCCTTGAGGCATTGCAAGCATGATTTATGATATCTGATACGACTGCTTTTGGAGTTTTTGTGGGTATAGAGCCAGGAGTATGGCCGGAGTTGAATAGATCTTGATAATATTCTGCCATATAGAGTCGCGTCAAAAATGAACACTGACAACCGGTCTTGACACTCCAACTTATTACATTACCCGCATCCGTTTGGCGTTTGGAAGCGCATCGTCGCTCTCTCCTTGTCTTTTGATTGTCATGTTCTGCACAAGATCCTCTTGTCCTGGCTTTTGCAACAGAAGTAATTCGTTGTATTTTTCTTCCACCAGGAAGCCTCTGAGATAATCGCTTCTCATCAAGTAGAGAGCACCGTCCACCGCCCGGAATCCTTCTTTCCAGAGTCGTAAAGTCATGTCGTAGTGGGTTCCCAGCTTTCTCACCACCAATGTATGTGGTGATCTGCCCGTGATTGTTTGGCGCGAATAGATGGGATCCCTGAGTTGGGACTCAATATGTTCCCGACGGTGTTTCGCGGCTGGGAAGCGCCATTCTTGTTGTTCTGGATCCTCAAGGAAATTATTGAGGTCTCGGCAGTCACGGCAGTTGTATGAACGCAAGCAGCCACGTCTTTCATGAGCCCACCCATAGATTTGGACTGGTCGAGTGTTGATCGGTTTGTGGATAACTACTCGCAGAGCAACCTCAAAGAAGTCTTGCACTGCTGGAATTGGGGGTACGCTATACATCTCCAAAGCTTTGATGAGGGGTCCCAAAACGTCGGTTCTCAGGTGATGGGCGCTCACCGATGACCAGAAATTCTTCCTGTTGACCAACCTCCTGCAGCTCTGTTCCAGCAAGTCCTGGGTCTCTTCCCTGGCGCCATTGATGTGACTTTCTTCTAGCATCACTCAGAACTTTTGGCATGGTGTACGATAAGCGTACTCTCTCATGTCTTGTTCTGCTTTGGCTGTGACATCTAATTCGGAAAGGCAAGGTTGCTGCCGACCATGCTCAATAATCGCTTGGTATAGCTGCTTCGAATTTTGAAAGATAGAAGATCTTCCAGTTGAGATCGCATGTAGGATGTCCCAAAGAAGAAATCGATGGGCCCGGGGTACAATCGTTGGGAGAAAACTGACAATTAGTGGCTTGCTCTTGTGCTGTGCACTCAGTGAGATTCTTGACTCTCCAGGAACCATGCGCTATCTGACTTGTTGCGTGATTTGAGAGTGTTGAAAATAAAGCCTTCGTCTGAAATTGTCCACGAAGCATCAGCAATTGGACCTGCCCACGCCTTAAAACTCTGAAGCAGAGGTTGATGGTCCGTGGAGGATTCGAAGAGAACACAAAACGCATTGAACTCTGTGGCGATATTATAAGCTTTGATAAGACCTTGCAGCCTACAGCGCCTGAATCAGTATGATAACCCATTTGATGGCTCGTGGAGAACTTACCAATGTCCCCAGTCAATGTCCTTTTCATTCCCGTCGAAGTGAGTCCTTAGGTAGCTCACAAGCTCCCTGCTGATATACTTCCTATACACTCCGAATGGAAATCTATCAACTCCCAGCGGCCGAGAGCCAAGGGGTGCATTTGTGGCTTTGATGCAAGTCCGGAATATTTCCACGTCGTTGAGTCTCAGAGCCCACTTTGATATAAGCCCAACCGTTTCCTCTGCTGGTTTTATTGCCAAATGGAGGATATAGGCCATAAATGCCGTGACAACCTGTTTCGTATATGGATCATCTGGATTGTTGGCAAGATCTTGGCAAACCATTTCGGCCAGGCGATCATTCTCAGCCCTCGGGCCTGAGTTGAAAGCAAATGCAGCACTCTTTACAAGATAGTTTTGCACTCGATCTTTAGGAACAAGGACGATAACCGTCTTGTGGTATCGAAATGTGGCTGGGGCACTCTCGTTTCCTGTGAATTCACCTTCATCTTCACTGTCCGGTAGATCTTTCTGGACACTGTAACCCAGGATCTCATCAACATCGATACTGACACCTAAAGCGACTTTTCCGCCATTAGGATCGTACATGGCTTTCAAGGTTGTGTCGTCTTCCTCAAGGCCATCGTCGTAGCCGTCGTATTCTCCTTCTCCCTGCCTGGAATGGGTCGCATGTGCCAACATCAAGTAAAATCCGGCATCGGAACAAACCTGGCTCAGAGAGTAGGCGACAGCTCTATCGCAGCTATTGAGATTTTCTAGGCACAAGCTTGACTCTGTATAGAGATGTGCGAGTGGGTAAATGATCCTATCAAGTTCAGGGCATTGGGTACGCCACTTGCTCAACATCGACTTTAAATGTTCGGTTTGCTGCAAGATAGTGGAAGCTGATAAGGGGTTGTATCCCAGGATGAACAATTTGTATGTAAGGACGAGTCGGTAACCAGATGTCAATTTTGTGACTTAGTGCGTCACATCCGAGAACCATGAAATAGACGTGAGATTAAACTTGGAGGTTGGAGCTGTTGAGTAACTGATTGCTTGAGATCCGAACGACAATTTCACATCAGCGCCCCCGTGTTGAGAAGGAAGGAAGATGACAAGTGTCCCAATCATATCCTTCTCTTTTTCTGAGTCTTTATGCGGTTTGAAGAATGAGCCAGGCTCGTATAGAAGCAACTTGTGTGGTTTGCCAGCCACTTTCTCCACACCAAGGCCTGCGGCTATACTGCGAGGTATTCCATCAAAGAAACTGGGCCACTGGGGGTTTGATAGCTCAAGTTTCGATGCATCGAGTTCCCATGTGTCTCGTACCGAGGTGTCAACGAAGGTCTTATCTCCATGGCCAAATGGTGTCTGACGGCAGACGCCTTTGATGAGCTTCGCATCATCTTCTTTCAACAGGAGGGAAATGAGATGATCGCCTTCGATAGTGAGACCAGGGTTCACGAACGCGGAATAATTGTTGAACGTTGAGATTTTGCCTGCCGATTGGATTGAGTTGAGTGCCTGCAGCAACCCGCGATTATGCTCAGCCACAGGTACCGAGGATTCGTCTGATGAATCATCGCTGATCTCCTCTACTGATTCTGAATCGGACATTGCAACTTCGTCAGCTTTTTTAATGCGAATTCTGGTCGGCGTTCTGAACTTGGCGTTGCGAGAGTGCGGAGTCGCGACTGAGGCGACGCGTTTGGAGACCAACCAACCCCTGCTCATTGGGGAAAAGGCAATGTTTGGCAGAAAAGATCAAATCAAAATGTCAGACTTCTAAACTTTGATTGCTACCTGGCTCAACCAGCTACACAGAGATAAATAGAAGTATTATCATCACATGTTAAATCAAACAAGACATTTCGCATGTACGGCCTCGTTGAAACCCAGTCTCACATATGTCATATACCTAGTTGTGTAGGCACCAGCGTTGCTGTTATACAAGCATCCATGGATGCCATTTGGTATGACCTCAAGCTGGGAGACATTATCAGAAAATCCTCTCTAGTGTTGGCAAGGATAAACGCCGCCAGCTCTCTGAATCAAGTGCAGTCGCTGTGGCTGTCACGCACTAGTTCGAGAAAAGTTATCATACCCAGGACTTTGATTGCCATGCGCCTTCGATCCAGAGTTGCTGTGAACTTCCCAGGCGAGCTGATTGGACGAATTTCGAAACAGTATCATATCTGGGGAGAAGGAATGACAACAAGGTTTGTGGAAGATTTCATTATAGCAATATCAGGTCCCAGTATTTGGATATTCATTGCCTGAAAATGTTTTATCGCGCTGTAGAAGGGTAATTGGAGTATTTGATGTTTGTTTTCATGAAGAATGAAAGATTGCTCGGAACAGCCATTGGGGAAGGTAGAAAACATCTGGACGTGGTATGATTCGGCCACCATCCCAGCCACCATCCACTTCCTACTTGACTCCCTGTCTGAATGTTGATCATCTTACCCCAGCTGCGTTCGGTGGTTGCGGATATGGGGTCACATCCTCCAGCAAGATAATCTCGCGATATCGCTGCTCCCCAAGCGCCCTCTTCATAAAATCTCCTTCGAGTGGCTGCAAAACTTTCTTCAGGCCGATGTAGTTGAAATCCCAGCTTTGCAAACTAGGCTGACCCTGTGCCGCTATCTTGGTCACCCTGAGGGTTTTGGGATTGCTGGCAGCGAAATCCGGCACTGTTATGACTTGTAGAGAACTGTCCATCCCAATTGCATGCTCAATATGCAGTTTTCGATCTGCTGGGGCGGTGAACTCCCAAACAAGTTGCTCGGGAGAGACTAAGAATTGATTCAACTCAGCACAGTCGTCACAAAATCCACAGCCTCGCTCCCGGAAAACACAGCCCGCTATTGATAGAGATTGCTTGTGCAAATCAAGTCGGATGACCTTGCGTATCAGTAATTCAAGTACTTCCAACACAATTGGTACTGTTGGCAACCGCCCCTCAGCGAATAATCGAATCAAGGGTGTAAGCAGACAGTAGATAACACCAAATGGATCCCTAACGAGAATCCATTTTGCTCTTGCCCTTGCCATGTTTGAAAATGTTTCCGAAAGGACCGCGGAAGCTTCTTTAGTCGCTCCGACAAGGTGACACTCTGTTATGAGCCGAACAAACGGCTCGCAGATCAAGTCATGCCTGGGAACCTTCGTTGACCAAACTTCTTCCTTTGGTTCGAGACAATCAGGAGGAAAGTTGAGTTCACCACCGCTGTTCTTTACAATGGCTTGGAACATTTCCTTTGCGTTAGTGAACTGCGGCTCGCTTCTAAGTTCAAAAATACGGAACAGAAGATGTATTAACAGTGCCCCATGGCTCTGATTGTGGTGACCAGAAGCAACTATTGGAAGTAACCTAGATAGCGTTGAATCAGCCCCTACTTGATCAAAGTGACGGTTAACAGAGCCAAGAAAACGAACCGGTTGATAATCCACTCCGAATGCTGAAAACGTTCATGGATCCAATCGATGATTATCCCCAGGTCCCTGAAGTCCCAATTTAATTCCGACTCTAACTTTTCATCCATCACAGATTCTGCCCATGCTTCAAAAGATTTCGAAACTGGTTGGCTGGTTGCCATAATAGCCTGTGAAAGATAGGGGTAGATGCTTCTGAAATCCTTGATAGTCTTTTCTGGAATGTCATCAAGCCTGCGTCAAATCCAGTCAACAAAATGTTGGCATAATAGGCAATGCTGTGCGGAGGGGACATACCACTCTTGCCAATCAATTGTGTCCTCTGAGCCATTATACCTCTTGGCGAGGTGCTCTGCGAGCATGCTCACTGCAGGCATTGGGGCTATTCTCAGAGCCAAGGTATATAATAACAGATCCCCAGATTTCAAGCTCCAAAGCACAATGGGTTTGATGTGTAAAATTTGCGTCGCATCCCCAGAGCCGCAAAGCGTGCTGATAATATTTGCTGCCACTTTTATTGCCTTCATATCACCAGGTGACTTCTCCAGATTCTGAAGGGACATTATCACAACACCTCCCAGACTTTGATGATCGGTGCCTTGTGTGCTAGTATTCCGAGTTATTTGCCCAGACTTAGGAGAATGCAGCGGTCTCACTAGATTCAATACTTCTTCTTTTGGTATTAGAAGGACTGCACTGTCGTGCCAGCGACGTATCATCTCATGCTCTTCTATGAGATCTCGATTACTCAAGTACTCATCGTCATCACTACCAGGGTCGCTGTCCCACAGTTGATCAACGTCGAATCCTAAAACCTCCTGTTCCGGATCGAGTTGCTTGTTTTTTGCCAAGCACTGACAGTCGGGGGTATAGAGGCCATCGACGGAACTGTTTATGGTTTTACTGCCAACATCATCTGTGATCTCGTGTGTGATCTCGGCGAACAACATATAAAACCCTGCTTCAGAGCAAGCCTCGGCCAGAGCCTGACAGACGGCCCGGTCCCGGCCTTTCGCGTCTTTGAGTGATAGTACTCCTGTTCCTTTTTCATCGTCCAACTTATACAGTATCTTGGTACCAGAAAATTGGCGTGGCCACAGCCGAAGAACCTCTGCCACACGCAGAGCCCATATGCCGGATGACGGAGCAGAACGCCGAATACGGTCGTATATCGCGTACGAAACTGTGAGACGGTACCCTGAAACCAGTTCTTTGGCCTCCCAATCTGTATCAGAAAACCAACCGATGGCAGATAGATCGAGCATTGATGAATTTGCGGTTGAGATATTTGTCTTTCTATCGCCAATAGATAAATGAATATTGCCACCTTGATGCTCAGAAGGGAGACAAATGAAAAGCGTGCCGATCCTGTTATTAGATTGCTTTCGGCTTTCGCTTGGCTAGACAAAAGGTCCAGGTCCTTGGAGGGTTAACTTTTCGAGACTTATCAAGGTATCATCCATGCGAAGTTCTTGGGCAATCTCCATTGCTATCCTGTCGAGACATGATGGCCAGACTGGATTGGTCAAGTCGAATTGCGAATGGTCAAACTCCCATACATTTTTACCCGCAACACCAGGGCCTTGAGCCGCATTGCACAGGCTTTTGATGACTTCCGCATAGTGATCAGTAAGAGGCAGAGGTATTGTTTGATGCCCTTGGATTTTGAGACTTGGGTTGGCGAACTCTTGATAGCTTTTAAGGATGCGATTTTGCGCTCTGCCTGGATGGCATTCAAGGTGTCGAAGAGCATCTGCTTCCAACTACCTTCCGTCATCTTAGTTGTGCCGTCGTCATCATCGCTGATTTCAATGACAGCGTGTGAGTGCACCATTAGTATGACAGTGTTTGAATTGTCCTGAAGGGTGTGATGGTGAAGTTGGAGTTGAAAGGCAAAACTAAAGGTGGCCCGTGCCTGGATAAGCGCGTCGCGTAAACGAGCTGAACGCGAGGGAAAACAATGAGCAGCAGCGTTCCCAAAGTAAGCTCGGCATTTTTATCAATTACTGGTATTTCGCCTGAGCGAGAACATGCGGTTTTTGGACAGTTCTCGTCAAATCAAAGAGGTTTGTAGATTTCATGACAATGATGATACGTGCATACAAGTGCGTAAAAACAAACAGATATGTAACTCCCGTCAACTGCCGGCCGAGGACTTCGGGCCGTCCCGCCACACATTGACCATGTCAAGGATGCTGGGCTCAACTTTCTGGTGATACATCGGGCTTCTCTCAATACTATTACGGTACTGCGAGAACCCAATTCAAAGACATTTGGATTGGGTCCTCGGTCATGCAACTCCTGTGCCTAAGCACCCATCAAGGTTGCTTTTTCAGACCGCAATTCCTTATAAGAGAACTGGAAGACATATCCTTATCGCGCAGTCAGTTCTCACTTGACGCTTCAGTGTATCAAAATTTTCAAACCCCCGATCACCAATTTCTTTCGTAAAACACCAAGAGGCAATTTGAGCAGATATTGCATCAATTGAAGACAGCTGACTCATCAGCCCCGCTATTGCAAAGTGATTTCTCGCAAGTGAAGCCTTTGCCATGTTGATACACCTCCACTTCGATGAAAACATGAGTCCGCTATCACAACGAGCTTCAGAGGCTGTAGGCGGGCTAGACTTGCCGTGGAGGTTTGCGCCAAGAGGAGACTATGATCCTGATCATAACCCAGCCGGGTTGATATCATTTGGCACAGCTGAGAATGCACGAAAATCCTCCTGGTTGACACGTCAGGATGCTGACCCTTTTTAGGCTTTGGTGACAAAGGAGTTGAAGGAGTTTACAGACAAGAATGTATGAGACCAACTATTTATACTAGTGCCGACTGTTAACCCAGCTCACACGTCCAGGTCTCGATCTCACTTGAGGACTTTCTCTATCGAGGCAGTCATGCAGGGGGCGCTCGCTTCCCCAAGGCGTTGGCTACCCATCTCAACGAGTACCTCCGTCCTATCAGCGCCATAACCCCAGATATGATCCGTTGTGTCGGTGCAGCCACTGCAATGCACGACATTCTCGCGTGGTCTATTGGAGATCCAGACGATGGTGTAGTGACCAGTAGACCTGTATATGGCCGCCTCGAGCTTGATTTTGGTAACAAGTCTCAAGTGACGGTCGTATACTCGAATAATAAGGTAGAGGAAGCGTTCCAGGACGACGTTGTCGAAAAGTTTGAGGAGGCGTTGATCCGATCACGAAAGGCTGGCATTCATATCAAAATGGTACTGATCATTAACCCACATAACCCTTTGGGTAAGAAACATCCGCGTTTTGTCGTTTCAGTCGCTAACATCTTCAGGGAGGTGCTATCCCAGATCAACTCTCATAAAGATAATGCAATTCTGCCAAAAACACAGACTGCATCTTCTGAGTGATGAGATATATGCATGCTCCGTTTTTGCCACAGATGAGCCCGCGTGTCCTTTCACTTCAATACTATCAATAGATCCGGCTGGTCTTATCGACCCAGAACTTGTTCATGTTACTTACGGTCTTAGCAAAGACTTTGGTGCTGCTGGTCTGCGTCTTGGAGCCATCATCACACGCAGTCGACCTGTTCTCCAGGCAATTGAAGCTGCTATGCGATTTCACAACCCTTCTGGTGCTAGCTTGGCCATTGGGAGTGCCATGCTTGAAAATAGGGCATGGTGCCGAGCTTTTATTGAATGCTCAAGGGAAAAACTCTCCAAAGCTCATCGGCACATCACCCTGGAACTCAGGGACATGGGTATAAAGTATTTACCCGGAAGCAATGCAGGGTTCTTTGTGTGGATTGATTTATCGCCGTACCTTCCATCTGAGCTAGACGGAGAGCTAAACCAAGAATTTGCTCTGGCTAAGAAGTTCCGCGCGAGGGGTGTTTTTCTACATCCTCGTGAAGAACACTCGCTCGAGCCAGGATGGTTTCGACTGGTATACACACAAGACCCGAGAACCGTGTCAGAAGGGCTTCAGAGGTACGCTCAAACTTCCCTCTATGACTGCCAGACAACGCTAATAGTTGTAGGATCCGTAAAGCAATATCTTAGATTGGGTAGCTATAGAAAAGGTTAATCAAACTTGCGACTGGCAAATTCAAACAGAGGCCAAAAATTTCAAAGATAGAGGGAAGGAGGTCAGCCATCACACGCAGTAGAGCACGCGGTTGTAGCTTTGGCATCAAGCCAGAAATCAAACTTCAATTTAGATGGTGATACTTTGATAGCTTATTCTTGATCCGCTTTTGCACCTGCCGCCTACTGGCTGACGGCATTCTCAAACTTCTTACCAGTCAACATGAGGAAGGCCTCTTGGTAGCGGTCTGCTGTAGCTTGGACGATATCCTGGGGCAGTTCCACGCCTTCCTTGCCCTTAAGTCCCTCCTTGGTGAGCCAGTTTCGGATGAATTGCTTATCGAAACTATCTTGGTCTCGGCCGGGCATGTAGCCGGCTGCTGGCCAGAATCGAGAAGAATCAGGGGTCAAAACCTCATCGACGAGGTAGATGTTTCCCTCTTCATCCTTGGCAAATTCAAACTTGGTGTCAGCCAAGAGAATGCCTCGCTCTTCGGCGTACTTTGCGGCCTCTTCGTAGATCTTGAGGGAAAGTTCCTTGACACGGTCTGCCGTCTCGCGATCACCGACTTCTTTCCAAGCATCATCAGGGTGAATGTTCTCGTCATGCTCTCCAGCATCGGCCTTGGTGCTTGGTGTCCAGAGGGGCTGCTTAAACTTCTGGGCCTCCTCCATGCCAGGTTCGACGGTGATACCGTGAACGGTCCCATTCTTCTTGTACTCCTTGAAAGCAGAGCCGGTCAGATAACCTCGTCTGTAAGAATGTTAGTGTTTTAGTGCCCTATGGAGCATGGGTATCAAAGGCCATTTCGCGTCAAAGAAAAGGCTTTGCATAGCTCCTCTGAAACGGAAGGACCACCCTACACAATTGATTCGATCTTGATAACAGAAAGCTTCTTGACAATCATTGATCTGTTCTTGATGATCTTTGCCTCCTCGGGAGTAGCGCTTTCGGGAACATCGAGGCTGATGAAATGAGTGCGTAGACCAGGGATGCGCTCAGTCAAAACCTGGAACCAATGTGCTGAAATGAGGGTCAAGATCTTTCCCTTATCAGGAATTGGGTTCTTGAGAACAGCATCGTATGCAGAGACCCGATCAGAGGCCACGAAAAGAAGGGTATTCTTGTCGGGCAGTTTAAAAAGGTCGCGCACTTTGCCCGAAGCAATCTTTTGAAAGCTAGGGAGAGAGATTTCCGTCAGAGCAGACATCGTTGCGGTGTTCGATCTGATCAGCTTCAGCTGTATTGGAAGTAAAACCAATTTGTGACTGTCACCAGTGGTGATCGTGAATGTGATGATACTCAAGGGAGGAGATGAGGATGAAGGTGACGAAAACGTGAGGAGAAAAATTTAGCCGATGACTTGGATGCAGTGTGGAAAGCTTCTCCACTGAGTCATAAAACACGTTATTGTCTCGCCATTGGTGACGGTAGACCAGAGTTTTTGATGGGAAAGCATGTCTTGAACCATTGAGGTTTTCTTCCTTGTAAAATGTAAGAACACAAGCCCATCTCGCATATTGACAGGGGCAACAAAAGCGAGTCGTGTACAGTGTCGCACAGTCAGAATGGGCACTATCGATACGGTCTCACAAGTCCCCACCACTACGACGTCATTGGCTACAGCAGCCTTCACCCAGACTTCAATACTCAATACACGGCCTCAGATGATCTGAATATGGTGAGACATTTTACAGGAATAAGAACAGTTCACTTGTACTCGGACATGTACATTATCAGGCTGAACTATACTTGCAGATAACCATCGCTGATTAGCAGCCCATGACCCTCTAGGCTCTACCTAGGAAGCTAGCATCGTCTTACATGCTAATACCAGAGCACCAACCAGCGTCAATGGCCAATACAGGCTCTTTTTATAATTTATTTTTGTCGAGAGTCATTTAACTACAAGAGACATTATGGGCCTAAGTTACGAGGACAAGAGACAAAAGGAGAGAGCATCCGAAGAGCCTCGTGGGCGTAGCAATGGGGAGATGATGGGATGTTCAGTTTCTGCATTAGTCGTGCTATGAGCTTTCGGTATATAGTTGAGTAATAAGCGTCCATCTTGGTATAAAGCCATTACAAGAGAGATAGCATAAGCTCTTGCCGCGATCTGATCACATGTGTACAATTTGACCTCTTTGGCGAAGTTCATCAGGAGTTCTGGGAAATGGTGTCATGAAACATCACTGCCCCTTAATGCTACCATGCATTTCTTTCGGAATTCAATGTTGCCAACTGATGCTATTGCACACCTGCTGATCCATCAGCGATACTCGGGACAGCAGTAAACCCTTCCCGCTTCTTTACCATCACCCCAAAGTAAAGCTGGTAACTTGCATAATTGGCATGATCCAAGGGCATATACATCTATAGCATCTATTCTTCAGAATGCTTGCTATATTATTCCCATACGATATTGTCGTGTATATTGATTCTTTGGCAGCATCTGGAGAGTTCCGGGCAATTAAGCGCTACCAAGCTAACATCTAACTCCTTGTGTAAAGGAAAACTCCTAAAATAAAAGTTGTAGTATATGACGTAATGATTTTATTGTTGGTATTATTATTAGTCCTCATGAAGAACTGGAGCATTATATTCATTGTCCCCAATGCAACTGCTGGGCGACGTAAAGGTTACACTAGTGTATCAGCTCGGGCATATCAATATTCTTTCTATCCTTAAGATTGTTGGTGAAATAAACTCTGTGAGTTAAGTGTGAAATACAGCATCGTTTCCCGAAGCTTTGTATTTATTTGCTCTATAAGAGCGAAAAGATTGACATGATCCGTCGAGGGTATGGAAACAATCTTATCTCGCAAACTTTTGATCATGAGCCTGAAATTTCTCTGGCTCATGATACCCATACTTCTAAGGTTATATATAGCTGCTCAATTAGCTGCATAGGTCACCGGGGTTATTCACAATGTTTATACAGCTAAGCTTGAAGATGATACATGAAGCCGTCCTATCAGTACATGGCAGCGAAATGTGAGTCCTGTTTCCTTCAAGCTTACCTGTGCGGGCAAATGAATCTTTTTATTAGTCTAGCTCTACTCTTAGGATGAGCAGGAATAACACATTGGTCACTTAGTATTCTAATGAGAGAGGATACCAAGCCCTTTGCTGAGTGTCCAGATGGACAGTAACCGCACCAGGTCCCATAGCAGCATCGCGTGTAATCTCAGCAACAGTATGTTCTTCTTCAATCTCCTTGTAACCCTTTCTGCTTAAGGACAGCTTATTCAATAGCGCAGGGGGATGCTTACCTTTATCGGCTGAGTCAATCGTTAGCTTGGTTGTTTTCATACCAATATCACTTAGAGAGTTCCCAACAAGCGAATCGTTTGGCCTGGCTTTGGTCTTCCAATCAACATCAACACCAACTATTCCCCACCACCACAATGCCTTTAGAAGTTATTCTTAGTGTCCATCATTGGCAAACTTTACTCGGGGAAAGCCATCCCGAATCCCTTAGTGCGACTTAAGTTCAGGATCGTTTATCTGGGTCGGATCATCCAAGCCTGAGATGCAAGGTCGTAAGAACAACTCACCCAAATATCAATTCATGGACATTAATATGATTGAATTTTGTCTACTTCGTTCACCGTATATCCTCGAATCAGAAAAGTCCAACTAAACCGTACTATAATCAACCACCCCACATTGGTCGTTTTCAATTAAACGCCGGACCCCTTGACAACGACAGCTTCGAAGTTTAGCACAGTCGTCAGGCCCTTCAAACTCGACCATGGAGATATACGAAACAATTATACAAGGATAAGATATCCACTTAGGAGCCAGTGCCCGGTGCCAGATATTGAGTGCGGAATCCAAGGCTGGTAGTTGACGTGAACCCCCGACTTTATGCGAGATATCGCACCACCCACAATATTACGACGGTTGCATCACAAGTGGCGCATGTTGTTGTTTTTTGGATTCTTACAAGACGTCTGTATGATCTAGCCAATGTCGAGTAGTCATCAGCAAAACAAGGGGATACGTTGTGCATCAGAAACTTAAGTGTTCGAAATGCAGAGTGAAGCCATTCCAGGATTTCGTGATTACTGATTAGGAATTCCCAATGTACTAATTTGCCCAAATGGTTCTTAGCGCAGGCTTAAGGCTGAAGCTAGATCAAGAAGATCGCGAAATTAATGTGGTCTCGATCAAATCCCCATCTACCATGGATCGCAATCGCAAGTTGTCGATTTTCATCTTGGAACCCTGGCCCTGGTATCTGTGGCCGGTGTGCTTGGTAGTATTGACCGCTGTGGACCAGATAGCGATACCAATACCACTCTCTGACCATCTCTAGTAGTTTGGTGTCAGTTGGTGGATACTGCTCTTTGAATTAAGTGGGAATAAGGAAGGGTACGGAAGAGGAATGTGAGAGTAAGTCTCAGGATGATATTTGGCTCATGAGACATGAACATGAGATTGGGCATCATGATGTGTACAGCAGACAATATTCCAAGTCTTGGGCGTGGGGGCTGGTCAGAAACGATCGATCAGACTCATCATGGTTGATGTGCACTAAACGGCATGAAGTTTTCAGCCGTTCCTTGGCAGCCATGGATTTGATTTTTATTAGAGCGTATTTATCATAAGTTTGATGGAAAGCAAGTGGCACAGGGCTCAAGCCATCGTCATAATCTAAATATGTGCTCAATCTAATAAATACCATCCTCATAAAACCAGCCCCTCCCGGCATCCCTGCCCCTTGCATCGTGAAGCCACTAAGCTCTCTCCCCCGTTCCTTAACCAATCAAGAGCCATCTCCTCGAATGATAACTGCTTTAAGGTCTCTCAGGCGGTTGAAGAAGCAGGCAAGTGTGTCTTGCTTCCCTCAGTCAGTCTCGCCTTCTATGTAGGTACCTGCAGTACTCATTCTGTCATAGAAGGGAAGGGGAAGCAGCTACTTTAATATGTACCTTCCAGTCACTCACATCGCCTGGGCCTCCCATCTTTTTCCTTTCCTGTCTCATCATTTGAGTTTGCACCGTCTCTCTTCCTACCCATATTTGATCATCTGAGGTTCGCATACCTACCGACCTGGTAGGTAGATAGTCAAGAGTGCTCCAACGCCAATAGCCTCACCCATGTCACGCCCAACGACATAGGTAAACAACCCTCAGCTCAATGACCAGCTCGTCTAGTGTAACTTGCTCAATACCTCTGTAATATCCGCTTGCCGTGGCCGTCCCTTGCCCCCCTCTTGTGGTTTCTTGTCATTCTTCTTGATTCTATCACCCCTGCTGGTATTGAACGCCTCCCAAACCTGCACTCGCTGCGACGGAGAGTATGATCAATATACAAACCCACGTAGCTGGCACCCGTTTACTACGCACCAACGTCTACTTACCAGTGAGCTGCGCGAACACTGATCAGGTAGTAACCAACATTAACCCCTCGGCATGTGAGCCAATCGCCTCACTTGAGCAATTCTTAAGCCTCCACCAAGCACATGGAAACAGATCATTATCTTTTCTTCTCCTGCACTCAGGCGCTGACGCTTCTGCAGACGCAAACACTGACATACCTTGTTTAGACAGCTTATGTTTACCTATTTGAATGACGGATGTCAATCGCAACACTTGGTCCTGAGCCGCTACATTGCTTGTTGCCGGCCGGAGTGTTTCTGTGCCGCATGGTTCACCTGCCACCCTGCAGGAAATCTCCCGCTCCCGTCCGTCAACAGTATACAGCATACGACTCGAAACTAAATCGGTTTTAGTCTTCACAGAACAAGGGTCCAGTTCCGCTAGGATTCGGAACACAAACACGACAAGACAGCATCTGTTATTGACTTGCAGTACAGTGGGCTTTGATCATTCGATCATCATTCGTCGTCTCCATTTTCATAATCTTACCTGTTATAGCGCCTAGGCACAGATCTAGAGCACAAGTGTTATCTATCGGAGCTATTGCAGTTGCCATCGTTGCCTCATGGCGGCTGGGCTAATGGAGCCTTCCGGCCCAGTCATAAAACGACGAGCCGCGATTGCTTGCACTCGGTAGGTAATCCTATCCCATGCTTGCTGAATGCATATTCGCTGATTTTGTGTCACACGTAGATGTCGGCGGATGAGGAGTAAATGTGTCCACGATCGCGCCCAGCCTCCCTGTAGGGCCTGCGTGGAAGCCGGTGTTGGGGATGGCGAATGGTAAGTTCCCCTGCTTCAGTCTTTAAAGACTCATCTAAGAATCTATGCAATAGTATCTTTAAGGCGAGGGGCGAGCCGGATTATGATCGGAACTTTCGGCATCCTCGTGCACCAGCTAAGGAGAGAGCTCGTCGAGGTCCTGGCAGAGCATGCGGTAGCATTCCCGACGCTTCTGTGAGACTCTCGAATAGATTCGGCAACGAGTGGGAACAGCTGCCTCCACTGCCAGAAATAATCGACGGTATAAACCAGTTTACACGACACTACTTTCAACTGGGTTTCATTCCCAAAGAACATTTTACCCAGCGTCTCCTCAATGACCATACAAAAGAGAGCGTCTTTCTTGTCGTTAGCATTCTCGGCATCTCGGCACGTCTCAGCCGTCCTCTTTCAAGTCGATATGGGTCTGGAATGAGAGCATCCGAGTTCTTCATGGAACGTGCTACAGCGATTTCACCCGGCAAGATCTACTCAAACATGTTGGAGGATTGCCAAGCGTTTTATCTACTTAGCATTGCACAGCAAGGAAGTGGGCTAAGAAATGAGAGCTACGTACGTATGGAAATGGCACAGCGGGTAATACCATTGCTGACCTGATAGATGAATATGGGCATCGCTCTTAGGATGGCATCAGTACTCCGCTTGCACTTGGAAGAGACTTATAGGATTTCAAACCCGACCCCTGCTGCCAGAATCCGTGGTGAATCTGCTCGCAGGACTTTGGTAAGTCATGCTACTCAAACAAACATCAATAATTTAGCCGACTAAAATATTCTCAGTGGATGTTGCACAGCCAGGACCAGTTACATTCAGGCCGTCACTCGCCCATCTCTCTTGCTGCCTCAGATATTACCGCCCTTCTCCCCTGTGACGAGGATGACTTTACCAATGGGCGAGAACCTCCTTCACGAGCCGCTCTTGAGGGAACTCCTCCTGCTATTGGCAACCAAGGGCTGGTTAGTGATATAAACCGGTCCCTTTTCGCAACCCTTATTCAAGCACACGACTTTTGGGGGGTTATCATCCGACATACCGTTAACTTTACCCCTAGTTCTCATCCATGGGACCCGGAGAGTAAATTTGCAAAGGTGTCCAAAAGGCTTCGCCAGTGGGAAAATGATTTGCCTCAAAATCATCGATGGAGCGAAGTTTTGTTGAGCGATTACAAGTCCAAATCACAAGATTTGGTAAGTTTCTCCTGGTTATAGTAAACGGGATCATTAACATTCCTAGGCGTATCTCGGAGTGACAATGATACCACGACTTTGCAATGTCGTTCTACGTCGTCCATACTTGGAGGAGTAAGTTCTAGTATATTACATACTGCAGCAAGGCTGACATCTTTAGCATCCTGACGTTGTCCCCTCTGTATACGCAAAAGCCGGCAGTGTTCAAAAAGATCGCACACGACCTTTTCGCCAACTTGCTTGGCCTTTACGAACAAATCGACGCCCAATTTACAGGACGTTCCTCGAATGAAAGTGTCGGCGCTCAAATGGCTGCTTTTTGTGTGTACACGTGCGGTCTGTTTTCTATATACCTTTGGCGCTACCCACACAGTGAGTGATCCTGCTCCTTTCACCAAGATATAGGTTAGGTATTAATCCTCCTCAGTCTGTCCAAACCTCAATACTGAATATGATGGGTATATGATGTATCAGCGCAACCTGGGGATTTTGATGGAATGCAAAGAGGTCTGGCCGCTTGCATCTCGCTGGGTGGATGCTTTGGAGTCTTTTGCTCAAGATCCTACCAGCTCCCTGACAAGCGAAACTGGCATGGCGGACGGCAGAGATCCAATACCCGATCCTGTGGCTAATCTCTCTACTCCTGGTCCTACATTATCTGGCGCGTCGCCGGCTTCATCTATCTACAGTCGACAATGCAACTCTCTTGAACCAAGCTTTACTGTTGTGCGGCCTTCGACCAACCCCCACAATATCTCAGCCACTTTATCTGCGACTCACATTACACCTTCTCGGTTTCTTACACCCCAAGCCAAACATGGCCCACAGATGCATCAGTTGCAAATTCTTCGTCCTCATCAACAGCCGCCACCGCTATCAGTAATGCCACAGCATCAAGACTTCGTCCCGCCTCAGCTTCAGCCTCAGCTCTACATGAGTCCCAACAATATGGCAAATTTCGATATGGCCATGGGGACATTTGGCCAGAATACTTTCCGTTCTTATCCGATAGCCCTTCAATGCAACCCTCCGTTAACAGCCAGTATTCCAACGGCTGTAGCAATACCAGCTGTACCAATCGACCCTCCTGTAGACGGCTATGCAGACGAGCTGAACTATTATTCCTATGGCCCCCAAGTTTGGGTACCAACCAGTAATTTATTTGACGGCTACAGCTAGCTTCTCTCATCATTGCCGAAGTTGTCAACAAGATGCTTCTCATACCAGTATCCAGGAACTATCACTCGGTACTTGACGCGTTTGTGAATCGACGAAAAAACACCCTATACGATTTTATTTCTCTCAAAGTTACTCAGAATTTATTTACATCTCTTGCACTTGTAGCTTAAGTCATTGCTACAGGGGGATATAACATCTCGAATTGAACGTGAAATGGTTTCTATTTCCATTAATACCAGCAATAATGAATTCTGAGTGTTGTATAATTGCTTGTTCGCGTCTGCACTTTGCCATTCAATAAGACAATTACGACCTGTAGCGACAAGCATGATAGGAGTCGTCAATTACACTCTGGCTGGTTGGTCGCATACCCAGAAGAGTACCTTCAGGTTACTGCTTTGGTGTTGATGCTTTACTCAATACGGAGTATCTAGTAATGTCTGTGTCTGGTTTTTACCTATCAATATCTAGTAACACTTTTCACGGCACACTTCAATTGATAGGGAGTTCATTGTATGAGAGCCAACGATTGTTTGACTATCGACAACTACAGATGAGCTCACTTGATACTCTAATCTGGAAATTTCATTTCAACATGTCTTTTCCCTCAACTCTAAAAGTCCCCTACACACTCCGCGTTTTCAATCCGCTCCTCAAGAATCCCATTGCGCTCCACAAAGGTGGGTGATATCCGAGTACGCCGTCCTAAGCCTTCCCTAACACTTGAAAGGGAATCCAAGACAGACTCCATGGGCCGAAACAACCAAGGCTGCAAAAACAAAGCGAAGAAAAAAAAAAGAAATAAACCGGCCGCCTTGACTCCCCGATCCTCTACATGAATTTTGGGTCGCCGCCGCTTTTCATCCTCGCAGGGCATACATGACTTCTCTATTCCTTCGTTGCATCTGAATAAATAAAACAAAATGGGGTGTGCAGTGCAGTGCAGTGCAGTGCAGTGTAGTGTAGTGTAGTGTAGTGATAAAGGGGTGAGAATACATCGTGTAGCGATGAGATATGTCAGGTGAAGCGTCATGAGGGGTATTTGAATTACTGTAGTGTCGTATGGGATCTATATACATGCAAAGGTCATGGGGATCGTGCTATGATGGGGGAAGGGGATGGGAATATCTTTGTTTGTGGCGGCAATCGCTCGCCTTGGTTTGGGGGTCTCATGTGCCAGACTAGTTGGCCATAACAGCCTGAGAACCACCCAGTTGGCGCTTAACCTGCTCACGGGCCCAGCGGGCAGTCTCAATAGTGCGAGGCTGGAATTCCCGGTTGGTCTTTGTCTCCTTAATCATGGTAGTGAGCCAGTCCTGGCGGAAACCGTCGACCAAATCGCCGTTGGGGTAAGCATCAGCCAGGTCGCTGTCCCTGTTAGCGAAGTCCTACGAATCTTCAGATCAAAAAAGGCTTACCCAATGACACCCATAGAGGCTCGCATCAATGATTCGCTTCGGTTCATATCGTGGGCGATGATGCTGAGGGCGTTGAAGATAAGCGTGACGTATTGCTGAAGGGCTTGTGCTGAGACGTGTTAACAATGACTTTATATCAGGCAGATGGGGGAACACACTCTTCTGGCTGGCCTTCATGGCACCAATGATGCCACCCCAGGCATCCATAATACCCTCACGTAGGGAAACAACATAGTCGAACATTTCGTAAGGGCCCTCAGGGGAAGCGGTAACAGTTGTAGCCTGTTCCAGAACCTGGGCGACCACAGACAAGTAAGTCTCGAAGTGGCCACCGATGGCGCCAGCAATGTCGCCGAAGCACTGAAGGATAGCAGGCTTGAACTGGTTGGCGAGAGTGGTGCTCTACAAAGGGTTAGTTATGTTAAACACGCAGACGGGAGGCACATACCCTGAGGTTGTTGAGAAGGTAGTTCATGAAGTTATCGCAGTAGGGTTGGCTGCGCTCACCAAGAGATCGAGTAATGTCGCTGACCAGACCAATAGCCATGGAGCAGAGACTGGGCTCGTCCTGGTTTCCGAGAGCATTGTACAGGAAAGGGGCAAAGGCATCCATATACTTGACGAAATCCTCCTCCATCGAAGTTGAAAGAGCGCTAATGGTAGCGAATACGGCATCAGGAACACTAGACTTTCCACCGACGCTGTTGAGAATTTGGAGAAGGATCTGCATAATGCGGTCGCCCTGAGGAATGATCTCCTTGTCAAGGCGAGAGATGATGGCCTGGAGGACGGTGCACAGGCTGTTCTGCATCTCCTCAAGGGTAATCTTGTCCTCAACGCTGACAACCTGGTTCTGTAGAGGAACTGTCTCTTCGAGTCGCTTGATGATAACGTCAGAGAGAGAGGCAACGGGCTGCAAGCTTTCAGAGGCAGCGTTCTGCACAAAGACGTTGAGAACCTCATAAGCAGCAGTGCGGACTGAGGTGTCGGCGTCTGTGCGAGCAGTCACATCGAGCAGAGAGCTAACGGCATTGTTGAAGTGAGGAGTGATAGCGTTGGAGGAAGCACCGATGTCACCGGCAAAACGCTCGGCCAGGTTCATAAGGGCCCAGCAGCATGAAGGTGCCATCTTGGCGCTGCTGAGTAGACCCTTGAAGAGCGACTCGATCAATGTGGGTAGTTGTGTTTGAGGGTCAATGGCCTCGGAGCAAGCTTCGGTGATTCTGCCCAGAGCGTAGGCGGTCGAATCCTTGACGTGCAGGGATTGATCGTCCATCATGGTGATAAGGATAGGCAGGGCCTGTTTGACAATGGGATCCAAGACCTTCTCGTCGGGACCCTCCATGATAGCACCGAAAGCGGACACAGCAGCATCCCTGTTGTGCCAGTCATCGTGGCGCAGGTTACTCTCAACAAACTGAAGCACAGGGGTGATGATAGTAGCACCAACAGCCTGGGCGTACAGCTGCAGGCACTGATAAGCAGCGCGGGATAGGTTGTACTCGTCGTCGGTAGCATCCTCGTCCTGCTTGGTGAGGAGAAGCAGGAGAACTGGTACGACCTCGTTGGCAGCAACACGGGCAAAGTTGTAGAAAGGACGCATTTGATCGGAGCTCTCGACCTGGGCGTTGTCATCCTCGATGGAAATCTCTTCTTCGCAAACGGTGCTCCAGAACTCGACAGCCAACTTAGCAACATCCTCGTCATCGGACTTCATGCCAAGAATAGTAAGACCAAACAAAGCCTTCTCCATGTAGAATCGCATGTTCTCGTAGTAGAGGGCCATAATTCGGTTCAAGCAGCCAAAGGCACCCTGCTGTATCCTGGAGTCGTCGGCTTGTGTGGCCTCACAGACAACCTGCATGATGTAGTTTCGCTCGCCTTCGTGCTTAAAGTTGTTGCCGACAAATTCGAGCGAATCGCCGAGAGCGGTAATGGCAGCAAGGCGAACCTCGATATTCGCTTCCTCCTTTCGGGCACCTTGCACGACAGCAGTCAGAATAGCATTTGAGTGTGTTACCAAGGCCATGCGCAGTTCAGCATCTTGGCTCTCGCAGATATAGCCGATAGTGGTCAAAGAAGACTGCTTCTGGTGGTCGGCACCCTCGCTCACATTCTTGACGAGAAAGGGCAATAGATCGTTCCACTGGCCACGGGGCAATTCGATAGCGGCAATAGAGGAAATGACCTGGGCAGCGGCAGTACCAGCCTGAGTGTTGGAGGAGTTCAAGGTCTGGAGGGTAAGCTCCTTAACCCTGTTCTTGGTTTCATCGTCTGTTTGCTGAAGCCACTTTGCTTGCAGTTCTTGGTGACGACCAAAGTCTCGGGTTGTGAAGGCGTTCTTGAGGGCGAGACCGGCAGCAGCTCTGATGGAGCCATCGGCAGAGCCGTTTGCCAACTCTTGTACGAGGGTTGCGAGGTATAGGGGCTAGTGAATCGTCAGCCAATATTCGGAATGAGGGAGGATCAGGGGTGGCATACAAAGTTGCTCTCGGCGGCTTGGGTAAGTTGCTGCTCGGCAGCATTTCGCAGGTTCGCATCTGGTCAAAGTTAATATTTGTTCGTTTAAACTGCAGATGAAACCCAAAGGGATCAATCAGCGGGTAAGGCCATGGAATACTGACCAGGCGAAAGCGAATTTGCGAGCACCTGGTTTATCTCTGAGCTCGACATTTTGGCGGTTTATGGGCGTCTCGTCATGCGGTTTCACCAGGTATCAATAATGATCGAGGCGCAAAAAGGCGTAATTATGTGAGAATAAAGGAGGAGAAGAAAAAATCGAGCCTTTGGTTAGGCGCACGTGTTGATAAGTTTGGCAGATGGAAGAGAGAACTGTTCTGGATGAGGCGGAGACGCGGGGGTTTTTTCCACGACGGGGGGCTCAGGCCAGGAGAGGAAAAGAACGGGTATGAGGGTCGAACGAGCTTGGCGGGCCAAAAACCGACAGGACGGGGCCTTGTTTGATTTGATACCTTTTGAGATGTTTAGTCGATAGCAACAAGATAGTGAAGGTCTTGGTTTCTTGTACAAAAGTACAAAGGGTTTATGACTCGAAGTTGCAGAAGAGAAAGTGATAACTTTTTAGAAAAGGTTTGATGATGACAACTGGTGGTAGCTCGCACCTACCTACCTAACCTACCCAGTTCCTACCGCCACTTAATGTGGCACTGTACTGCACTGTGTAGCGGTGATCTTTCAAAGGCGGCTATTTCTAGCCAACAATGTTTGCTGCCTGACTTGAGATAAAGAAGGGCCAATAAATAGATGTGTCTGCTAAGTAAGATAAGGTACTAAGGTAGGCTGCAGTTACGTCAAAGAGAATGCCTAGGTACAGCCAAAATTATCACCGTGGATTGATTCACTATCTCTACGATGCGTCACAGCCTACCTGCCCTGAACCTCACTCACTGTGCATGCATAGAGAACCCCTCCACACCGACGGCCATGCCATTGTGCTGCGGGACCTTGCGGCCAAACGCCATACATGCTTTTCTGGCTGGTTGGTGCCATAGTTTCTGCAGCAAGTTTTGTTTTGTTTATTATGAGACAATACCTGAGACTTGTAATAAATCTGGGGTCTCGTGACCCTTAGTTCCTTATGCAGGCTGTCGTCTTTCTTGATTCAGGTTTACCTTGCCTTAGTTCATTTACCTTAGTATGTATGAAGAACCTCCGCTATGAACGCATAACTCATAACCTGCTTTCATTACTTACAGACTACAGGTGGGAAGAACCTCGCTTAATCTGCAGCTGTACTGTATCCTTCACAGTGCCCCGCGGTGAAGAAATTAACACAGGCCATGGCACAGTGTTAATCAAAGCCAAGGGTCAGCAACCTACCTGGGACCCGACACCGGCAAGTGAAGTAGGTACCTTCCTCCCCTCCATGATAAAGTACCGCCGCCAGGTTCACATGAAAGGCAACCTCTAGTACCTACCTACCATGCCATGCCATCCAGGACGACAGGGCCCTGACTAGCAGCCGTTAAGTTAGGCATAGTTGGATAGCACAATTACTGCCTTGAACAATGGATAGTGCTGCTACTAATGGCATTCATTTTATATCTGAAATTATTACTCTGTCTAGCTGACACATAACAACACAAACCCCTTTCCCTAGGTAGGTTCTCACTTTTTCTTCATTACCTATTGTTTGTGTTAGTTTCTTTTCAAGTAAATAGGCCCACTCTTCCACGGCAACCGACGCCGCCAATTTTGCCGCGAATGGGTAACTCATTTATCATCCAGTCCACGGCGGATGCATTTTTGGCCGCTATCAACGAATGATGCTGACTTGTCAAATCAGATTGAGAGGTCCATGTTTGGTATTCTCTTCGTCTTGGAATTTGGATCTTCCATGTGTTTCCAGGGGTCCATCCAATCTGGGGAAAATCTGTGAGTGGTGCGTGCCCTACCCTGCCTACCTACCAGTTCTCCTGTAATGCACATCATGACCAGCCAGTCAGCCAGCACTGACAATGCCCTCTTGATCTGACTCTAGGTGTTCCATTCTGAAGCCTCGATGTGTTATCTAACTTTTAAGCCTCTGTCATGCTGAATGCCTTGGCCTTCAAAATACTTCGGCTATTTGGACACTTTCTTCCAATAATGTCATGAAGCCTTAACCCCCCATCTACAGATATTAAAGCGTCCAAGGCATCTCTAAACTCAGGTTGGGAACCATACAAATCTACAGATCACAACACAAAGTCTTTGAGATACAGAGCTGGATGCAACACTGGACTGAGATGAAACAAACAATTTTGAGTCATCTTACTTGCCTCCTCGTGTTCTCTCTTCCGCTGTTGAAAGGATTAGTGAGGCTATCAGCTTCAGCCTTTTGCCCTGGACAGATGTCACATCGCGAGTGGAGCGGTACTTCCATCCACACTTGTGTATAAGTCTCTCTGCTCGTTTGTTCTCATATCAACCGCCTCAGTACGCACCTAACCCTCGCTCTGATGAGTCCCAGTATGCCAACCGCACACGTTCCTTTCGATGAAATCTTTCTTTCCTACTAGAGAGACAACCGCAACTATCCGAATTCCATGTCCATGCTACCCACATGTGGTTAAGGGTTCCATTCTCGTTTGTAAGTAAGGAGGACTACGGTCAGTCTGCGGCCTTCTGAACGTCTTCCGGGATCTGATAGCACAGGCATTTAGGGCATAAAACCACGTAACCGAAAGGAACAGGAGAGGAGAGTATTTTGCCAGGCTGACATGGTCTCGATCACCCAAAGTCAAATATCCAGTACCAGCTAGCTTATTCTTGAGGTACCACATATTCTTCGTTGCCATTTGACATTTGCATGTCCTGACGTGGAAACTGGAGAACCATCCCCACCAACTTGGCTATGAAGAATGGTGAGTTAGTTGTAATTGCTCGGGGCATACTTCCACATCTACAGAGAAAACATCGAAGACTACAATAGACCTCGTCAGGAAACCTGTGATACATGCTGGCCAAGCACTTAAGACGTGGGTCTTGTAAGTGCCCCTCGATGGAGGGGTAAGCAACCTCGGGATATCCCGAAGGCCATGAGGTCACCAGTTCCATCACTCAGCCCCTCATCACGAGATATCTTCAGACTCCGAGGCCACACCGAGAAGGAGTTAAAAACATAGCCAGTTATTTAATTCTTGTCATAAGTCGTAATTGTGCGTACCAACCAAACATCTACATACATTCCATTCGATCCCATTCCAATTCATATCATTTCATTTCATCCGCTGTTTATGATTTCGTAAATTCGTACAGCCAAAGTTGCCCATCATGAACTGAACTGAAATCCATTCACCAATACATGTCTGTAGTTGCCAAAAAAAGGTATCCATTACCAAACACTCTTCTGTCCGTCTGAAAAGTGACCATGAATGAGAACGCCAGCAAACAAGCAGACTTAACGCAGGTAGCCTCGGGGAGGGCGGGTATCATAAAACGTCTCCCGCTCTGTTACCTCGTCCCAGCGAGGGTGGCTGTGTCGGTGACGGTCACGCTCATAATCGAGTTGGTATTCTCTCTCATATTCGAGCTCTCGCGCGCGCTGCTTTCGAGATCGCCGGATCTCATCGGAAACGTCAACTAGGCGAAGAACGTCATCCTGGAAGTGTTAGTATTTTTGGTTGCTGATTTCAGTGGGACACTTACGTATTTGAGATAGTCCATGATGTAGTAAAATTCCTTAGTCTCCTCATACTCGTATCCCGAGCTCTCGATCGCCTCACGTAGAACGAGGTCCTTGGTGATTTCGGTCCACATATCCTTGGGTGGTGGAGGAGCAGGTCGAGAACGTGTTTCTCGTGTTCTCTCAATATCAATCTCCCTTTCACGGTCGTAGATGGACACGTTCACGCGGTCACGGCTGTCGGAGGGTGAGGGCTCCTTGAGAATAGGCTTAGGAGAGGGTGCAGGCGCAGGAATAGGTGCGCCATCTCTTTCAGGAATGAACTTGCTCTTCCTGGCGCCGCTGTACCTGGTCCAGTTTGTCTCAGTACTGCCACCACCGATTCCATCCATACGGATGCGCTCGGTGCCGGGGGGGACATCCACGAGGGTCCAGTCCTTGGTGGCGCCACCCCAGGCTTCGCCCATTCTGCCTCGGGAGTCAATCTTGCTGGTTAGATAGTCTCCCTCTTCATCAACAGCGCTGGGTGTGGGCAGTGGAGCAGCAGAGTGCGCTCGACGTCGAGTGGTCTCGGACTCGCGTCGGAGCACAAGCTCATCGTCGCGATAGTCGGATCGTCGTTCCCGACTTTGAGAGCGAGTGCGAGTTGTGCGAGTAACGTCCACCTCAGTCTTATTCTTTGACAAAGAAATGTCAATATCTGTCTCCCGCTCTCGGACTCGGGATGAGGCACGAGGCTGAGGCTTTGGTTGGGGAGGAGGGGTTGGGGGTCTGGCTTTGATCATGCCTGCAACGGTTAACGTTTTGAACCATATGTTAGAGTTCCAGTATGCTTACCATGATCAATATCACGATAGTGTGTGATAACCTCTCGCTCAATTGTCGGTCCGCGGATAGTCTGAGGTGGAGCAGGTGGAGGTGAAGGCTTAGGAGCAGGAGGGGGCGAAGGAGCCCTCTCACGCTCAATGATACGAGTGCGGATACGCTCTCTCTCTTCAACTGGAGGAGCAGGCGGGGGAGAAGGCGACTTTGGTCGCTCAACGTATCTAACCACCGAAGGGGCTCGCCTGGGGGGCGGTTGAGAGGGCTCTCTAACTCGCTCTCGCTCGTAAACTCTGGTACGAGAGCGCTCGTGCTCATGATCATGAGAGTGGTGGCTGCTGGGCGAAATGCTGCGGGGCCTTCTGATGATGCGTTCTTCTCGAACGCGAACTGGGCTAGGGCTTCTGGGTCGGTGTCGGTCGATGGTCTCTACTTGACGTTGGCGCAAGACCATGGGACCAGCTTCGGATCGGCGAGCGTCATCTCGCAGAAAGGCGGGTGTGCGAGACTCCTCTCGCGGGGGAGGGCTGATTGTAACGGTGCGGCGACGATAATCGACTTCATCGAGGCCCTCTGGAGCAGAACGTCGAGGAGCAGGGTAGTAATCCCGTTCCTCGAACTCGGTAGCTCTTACACGGGACATCCTGGTGCAATAAAGTGCTGTTTTTGTTGATAGGTAAGGGTGCTAACGCTTGATGCACTTTGAGTGGTGCCAACCCAGTTAATCAGGTTCTCGCGCTGCGACAGAGAGTGCAAAAAGTATGTCGTCACACTTCAAAGAAAGGTGGGGTTCTGTTCTGGTTATGAGCCTCAGACTCAGTGAGGTCTTGTCACAAGCCAAGCGAGAAGCAAAGCTGCAAATTGCAAAACAAAAGAACAAGATGTTGTTGAGGAGATAAGAGAGGAGGAAGAGGAAGAATAGTAGCAGCCAAGAGAAATGGAAAGAAAAAGAGTTTATGAGTGTCAGGTGGGTTTAATGGCGCGCAAGCCGCAATGGAAGCGCCGCAAGAATCAGGCCCCAGACGAGACTACCAAGGACGGAACATGGAAGCAGAAAGCAGGACGTCGTCATCCGACAGCAATAATGAGAGGGAACCCCCCGCCAATAATAGGGTGTCAGCCGTGAGTGACCTTGACCTTTAGTTAATGGAGGGGCTGGTAGGCTGGGCTGGGCTGGGCAGTGCTGGGCTTGACTTGACTTGAACAAAGAGACGAGACCTTGTAAGCTGCTTCCCATCTGTAGTGGGCAAAAGCGGGGATATGCTCCAAGGTTAGGGACAAGATGGATGATGGGATGGTGGCAGCGGTCCGCGACGGGAGACCTAATAAGAACGATGATCTTTTCGCCTGCTGCACTTTCGTCGAATAGCATGTAGCAAGTCTGATTGAACCTTCATCCGACGTTGAGTTGTGAAATCGACAACCTCAAGACGAACGAATCTTGTTTGGTGTGGGCATCAACGAATGACCACAATTGACTGACTGACTGTATGCCCATCCAATGATCCATCAAGTACCGGAGGTATCAGTCTGCCTGCCTTGCGACCCCAAACACGATGAGTCTACCATAGCGGCCCAATGAGACGGCCCCTTCTTCCACGCGAAGCATTCAGATGGGGGGTCAAGCGCAGCCAGAAAGGACATGCGACCTGCCAGCCTGACAAACTCTACTCGGAAATTGTCTCTGCCCAAGGCCCCATCATTGATAGTCTCTTTGCCCGTTATAGAGTTCATGCCCGTTGCCTCTCATGACTCTGGGCATCCGTTGGGCAAGATTTTGCATTCTACCGATTTTTTGTTCTGCTCGTTTCTTTGACGAAACCCTACGAGAACAAAGCTCGTTTCTTTGACATCCAAGCTGATTGTGGTGTGGGGATCTACTGACGCAATAGTGCAGCAGCTCACCCCGGCATCCTCTGGTCCTTGGCTCCAGTGCATTGCGAGATGGGAGCCAGAACAAGGCTCTCAGAGACTGCCCCTGTGGCTCGCATCAGCGAATAGTATGTAGACTTAAGATGTGACTCGGTGAGGTCGACAAAGAAGGTCCTGATAATGATTTTGGTAGAGATAACAGGAGCAGACAAGATGAGCAATGCGAATCCGGCAAGTCTATGTATCTCTGTCACAATTGCATGCAAATCATTGCGCTGCTGATCGGCGATGGAGTCCAAGTTATCGTTCCGTTGCGTTAGGCATTGAATCTCAAACCGAGCCCCGTCATTGACTGGGACTGGGGTTTCAGAGAATTAGATCCCTGAGTATCATCATATCCAAGTTACAAAGCCATACTGAGAGCCTAACGAGGCGTCTGATTGAGCCCCATAAGCCGCCATTCTCAGCTGTCAGTTTCTAGTCAAGCCTGCTCTTGACTCGCTGAGGCATCAAACATCGAGCATCTGCCGTTGTTCCATAGTTCTACGGCAGTCTGTCACATGTGACATACTGCACAGACCTGGTAACCTGAAGTGCCAGACAGGGCTCATGACTGGGCACAGCTGGCTTGAATCCGTCTAGATTGTTCTCTTGAAACCTGCTAGCTATCTGTCAACGAATGAAACAACAAAGCCACTACCGTCCAATTGTTCTAAAGGCAGAAGGTTCTACCAAGCTATGCCTAGCATAGGTAAGGGAAAGAGCTGTGCAAGCCTCTCAATGCTTCTCAGCTTTTGAGCATAGAATTATATATCTTGTTAAGACAATTCAAGTCATCGAATCAGACGGCTTCCGTAGCTCAGTTGGTTAGAGCGTCGTACTAATACTTCACTCCGAGTATCCGGTAATGCGAAGGTCTCAGGTTCAAGCCCTGGCGGGAGCAATCCCAACGCCTTCTGATTCGTATTTTTGCCACTGGGCATTGTTTGATAGAGTATCTGGTTTTTTTT
>JAADJG010000134.1:0-75671 GCA_012932025.1 Fusarium austroafricanum
CCTCCTCCTCCTCCTCCTCGTCTTCAATAACCACAGCCTCAGACTTCCTGGCTTTCTGGCCCTTGTTTCTTGGTTTCTGGGGAGCATATTCACATGCAGTCCCATGGTTCGCACATTCAGTGCATGTGGGTCTCTCCTTTGGGCACTACTTCATGTTAGCTTACAAAAGTCAATAAGGTTTATTAAAATTATTACTTTGATCTTTCGTGTCTTGCAAGGGAAGCAAGCTGTCCGCGACTTGCCCATCTTCTTCCTCTTACGCTTAGGAGTTGAAGTGTCATCGGCAGTCTGAGATGCAACTGCCGCCTCGGTATCCGTGTTCACATTGCTCTGGGCACTAGACTGGGGCACAAGTTCTTTAGTAGTTCTGGGTCCAGTTGATGTTGTTTGGCTAGTTTGTGTGGAAGAAGAGTTCGCTTGAGCTGAGCCCTCCCCGTTACCGGGATGAACAATACGGAGTCGTTCTGCACCGTATTTGACAAGCATATTCAGCGACTCTCGCTGCAATTCTGGTGCCTGATTGGAGAAGATACCAAACTGCTCAGGCGATAAGGTGGTGGGATCTACCCCAGCGTTGCTGAGCATTGCCGTGGCTGCCTCTCTTCTGCGTGCTGCTTCGGCTGCAGAGACGATAATTGGGAAATTAACCAAAGCATTTTGGCTGCCCGTCTGCTGAGACAACGTTCCATTTGTCGCTGTTGGCGCGTCTCCCATGAGTCCCTGGGGATAATCGTTGAACCCTTGCTGCCCAGAGCTGCTTGATGCTTGTCCATTTATATAGGACGGGTCTGCTTGATTTTGCCCATGAACTGCTGATGCTCCGGGATAATCTGGTGGGATCATCGGTCCATCCACTAAATCGGTCGGTTGAGATGCCCCATTGTTCTTCTTCTTTCGCTTCCGAGGATTTCCATTTTCATCTTGGGCCTTGGTTGAATCCCGCTTCTTTCTCTCCTTTTCCTTTTTCTCGTCTCTGGGCTTCCTTGGTGTCTTCTCCTTAGCCTTCTGTTTCTGTTCTTGTAGTTTCTGAGCGCCTGGCCCTAGTTGGCGAGGAGGAGGCTTGAAGTGTGACGCAAGTTCGGCCACTGTTTTGTGTAGAGGAGTATGGTCGTATTTGATTGTGATAGAGCGACTGCCGCGGTTGAAGGCAATAATGATGGATCCTCGACAATCGAAAGCAGGTCGGGCTGTGTCAAAGTCAGCTACTGAAACAAGTTCGACTGATGGTCTAAATTTACCATGGAGAACCGGGTCTGGCTCTCTCTGGCTGAACTCTCCAACTATTGTCTTTTTTGGATTCTTCGCATTCTGTCGGCTCCACCGTTGATATGAGTCCTTGCACAAATACGTGAAGGTCCAACCTTGCGTCCCTCGAGACACCTCTCGAACGGTCCAAATACTTCCATCTGTAGAACTGATTATCGAAATGATATGTTTAGCAACGGATCGTTGAAGTGCCGGATCATCTTGCGGTTGGTTCACGAGCGTGTCATTGGCAAAGACTACACGCGATAGCTGTCCTCCATCTTGGTTTCCATTCATGCCTACGGATTGCGCCCCTCCTAACAACGGATCAATACCGTTCAAGCTCTCGAGCGTCCCATTCTCCGACTCTGACACAGCCAACTGAAACCGCACCGTAGCCCTCAGTTCGATAGTAATCGCCACATGTTCCGCTCGAGTCGGTGTCGCCTTGGCATCTAGAATGCCCCGTAGTTGAAGCTGGAGCTCCTCGACCGAATCGCATTGCGGATTACTGGACGTGGCTGGCGTATGTGCGCCGCCGAGACCCAGGCTCGCCAGGAAATCGGTCATGGCGGCGCTGGAGCTGGCGCTGGGATGGGTCGGTTGATGTTGCACTAGATGCAATAGCCTTGAGAAGTACTGGTCTGCGCCAGTCGCCTTTTGAGGCGATGGGCTTGTGAGCGTTGGCGACGGGAGACTCCGGCGGCTCGCGAACGCGAATGCGGGTGGTGGTGGAGTCGCTACTGATTTGATGGATGAGGTAAGGGTGTTGAGCTCTAGGGGATTCGGTATGTGCACAGCCCCCTGTGCATATAAGATGGCATTACATAAGCAGCTTTGTCAAAAAGAAATAAAGACTTTAAAAATTTATATTTAATTCTTTAAAATAGCTATAACTTTAAAAAAAAAATTTAAAAAAAAAAAAAAAAAAAAAAAAAAAAGAATCATGTGGCTGGTCTGAATTAGCAAAGAAGCAAGAAATAGTGCCACTGACCAATATGGTCAAGTCTATCCGTAGCCTCAATTGATATCCTCTAATAAACCTCGGTTGGGACAGGTCAATTACCTATCTCTTGGCGTACCCGATTGCACCTCAATCGAGTTAGTGAAAACCTGGAGAAGCGATCTTCTTATCTCCTATGTTGAACCCCGAGCTTTCCTTATCACGGATGGGTTGGACATGTGCCTCTCCATCTTCTCTATTTGGCTTACCGAGCAGCCCTCAAAGTGCCTATGAATCAATAGAATACGACCTCAAAATGACTTTTTCGCTCACGACCCCCCACGGCCTTTTGTGTGCCTGGCTAGGCATTCAACCAACCACACTTCAAACACGTGGATCTACTCAACGATAACTGTTCTCATCCCTCAAACGTTAAAGTAGCCACTCAGAACTTGATACATGTGCCTCGCTGTATGGTGTCGTATATGTGTGTGATTATACTGTAGTTTCCTCAATATGTAACGTGCTCAATGGAGTCGCTCGCATTCACCAAGTTTCACGAGACAATAATCACTTCTATCAATTGGGTCAACATACGATCGCACCGATAATGTGAAAGACCTTCTCTGCCTATCAAATATGGCCTCATTCCCCACCACTTCCCAAGGCACCGTAGTATCCTTCGAGTAACACGGCAAACAGTTCCTCCCATCATGCATCAGGCCTCAAACAAACAGGCACCCGGCAAGCAAAGTTAACCTTCCAGCTGTCCTATCCCCACTACCAATACTGCATGCCACGCGTTCAGCAAATACAGTGCATGATTCGTAGATGCTGCTGCGTTGCAGACTTGCTGCGATCTGAGCCCTGCAGGCATCGCACCCAATGTTATGTTACTGCTTTAGGTGCCGCCGAGGAAATCTGTCGAATCGGCGGCGTTGTCCCGGCCCTTTCACCGTGATTCGGAGTCCCGTAACGCCGTGTTTCAGGATCCACAAGTCGGGAGACACGGATCCGATTACGGGTTTGTTTGTCACAGAAATGTTATCGAACGTTGTTCCTTAAAAGTTTCAGTTTCTTGGGCAGTATGAGTCATGAATGTGTTATATGTGTAAAGGCACAATCGGCTTGTGTCATGGGAAATCGATTGTAACGAGTCATGAAATGCGGTGTGTCGAAAACTAGTCATGCTTAATTGGAGCAGCATTTTATCAGACAAGAGTTAGACAGACAGGTAGGTCACAAAAAAATCAGGAAAATAATTCATACTTTATATATATTATAGGGAGAATATACTAGCAGATAGGTTAGAAAATAACCTATATATTAGGAAGACTTTAAGATAAGCTAATATCTACCAAGAAATACCTAACCTTTAGGTAAATTTAGGGAGTCCTTAGGTTATGTGCTTAAAAAGCATGTAGGCTATTTTCTAATCTGCCTGTAGAGGTGTTGAAATTCCCGGTTTTTTTGCGACTTACCTGACAGACACAGCCAGCTGTTACCCACACGTCGATTACCTTGTCGATGGTGCCAGGCGATTTCTGCAAGATCACTGAGACGTCTTGTTTGTCCTGCCACTTGTAACATTAATCATGCACTTGTCTCATGATGAACGGGCGATCTCATGGCTGATCGATCTGTCGTGAGGGATGCTTTTAGGTAAGGATCGCTCGACCCTTGACTCTGTATCTACATATCTACAAATAGTTGCACTGTAAGATAATTTCATGCAGACAATGAGATAAATGGATCCTTTCAGCATTTTATTCAATCAGGGTATTCAACTTGTTCAAAGCTGCCTAGCCGACATGGAATCCCAAACGCCCACCAGAGTGCTGGTCTCTAGTTATGCAGCTCGCATATACATACAATCATCTCGCTATGCTTTCCGAGCATGATACCCGGTGCTTATCCAAAACCACAAACGCCATTTTTCCTCAATTTCCCGTTGTGCCCAAATCTCAGGCTCAGAACTCGCAACTCGATCAAGGCCGTATTTAGAGGCCCTTGGCGGGCTCGACAGTGGGAAGCTCCTTGATGGCCTCGGCAATGATCTCGAGACCTTTTCGGAGCTCCTCCTCGGTGATGACCAGAGGAGGGGCGAAGCGGATGATGTCGCCATGAGTGGGTTTGGCCAAAAGACCCTTGCTCTTGAGGAGCAGGCAGAGATCCCAGGCAGTTCGGCCATTAGTGGCGGATTCATCGATGACAACAGCGTTAAGGAGGCCCTTTCCTCGAATGATCTTGAGGATAGGAGTGTTAAGGGCCTTGAGGCCATCGCGGAACATATTACCTAGCTTCTCGGCCTTGGCAGTAAGGTCCTCCTCCTCCATGATCTCAAGAGCGCGGATAGAGACGGCACAACCCAGAGGATTACCACCGTAGGTAGAGCCGTGGGTACCGGGCTCAACAACCAGCATGACCTCCTTGCTGCTGAGAACACAGCTCACAGGGTACATACCACCAGAGATCGCTTTTCCGAGGGTGACAAGATCGGGCTTGATGTTGGCCCACTGAGAGCAGAGCATACGTCCAGTTCGGCCGATACCAGTTTGGATTTCGTCGCAAATGAACAAAACGTTGTGTTTGGTGCAGAGAGCCTGGACCTGCTCGAGGTAGCCCTCATCGGGAACAACAACACCAGCCTCACCCTGGATGGGCTCGCAAATGAAAGCGGCGGTTTCCTTGCCATGAGCCTCAAGAACCTCCTCAAGATCGGCGATGTTGTTGTATCGAATGGGCTTGCCGGTGCTAGGGTTGAAAGCACCGACATTGGGGACGTAAGGACCGTAGTTTTCTCTTGACTCGGGGTCGACAGAGAGAGTGATGGCGGTCATCTAAGACATGTTAGCGGCATGATCTCGGTCATTGCGGGTAGCGAAACTTACAGTTCGACCGTGGAAGTTCTCAGAAACACCAAAGATCCAGGCCTTCTCTTGAGGAACGCCCTTGACCTTGTACGCCCACTTGCGAGCAATCTTGATAGCAGTCTCGACAGCCTCAGCACCAGTGCACATGGGCAGAACCATGTCGTAACCAAAGACGCTTCGGACCTTTTCGGCCCACTTGGGGAAGACATCGTTGTAGAATGCTCTGGAGCTGAGAGTCAATCGTCCAGCCTGGTCAACGAGAGTCTTGACGAGTTCGGGGTGGCAGTGGCCCTGGTTGACAGCGCTGTAGGCGGAGAGGAAGTCGTAGTAGTGACGGCCCTCGGGATCCCAGACGTTGATGCCTTCGGCGCGAGAGAAGACTACAGGGAGAGGATGGTAGTTGTGAGCGGCGTACTCCTCCTCAATGGCGATTGCCTTCTCGGTAGAAGCGGCGTGGAACCGAGAGGTGGCCTTCTCAGCGTGGGGAGACATGGTTGTGATGTGTGACTTCAAGAAGGTGATGCTGTGGTTGGTAATGTTAAGCAACAAGACAGAGCAAAATCGAGGATGTCGTGATCAAGTTGCTTGTGCTTGTTGGGAAGTATAATGAAGAAGAGAGGAGCCATTGAAAGTTTGAGGCCGACATGGCTGCTCTTTAAACTTCGAAAGCGGTTAAAAGTTGTCGGCAAACGGAGGCTTACTGCGGATAGGAAAGAAATGAGATAGGAATTGTTTGTTAGGTAATTATTACAGAAAGACCCAAGCCGTCTCTAGAGTTGTTTGTCAACACTATACCGCTAAGTGCAAGTGAGAGCGACAAAGCGTGGGAGTGTGCGGGCGTGAGGTTGCGAAGTTGCAAGTTGTGGAGGAGCTGATTGGACGAGCGAGTCGGCGGAATTGGGCGGATGACTTACCGCCCCGTGTTCAGTTGGTCTGGTCTTGTCATGACATGATGGGGAGGGGCATGGTATCGCTTATGGCCAAATATGTATCGGATTGGCATGGCAGGAATCTCGAATCTCCCCTGCTTCTCCAAATCTGAGATTCTTCCGATAACAGTATCCCGGAACAATGGGATTACTTTATCGGGCCTACACGGCCTTCTTTAAATGCCCGATATCACCTCATTGAACATAGTTGCATCCATCATGAGGAGAAGAGGCTCTGCTCTCTAAGTTTGGTGACAAGCATAATCTGGGGTGGGGGGATAGGTAAAGCTATGAGGGGGGCCACCTGACATTGGTTCAATGCAGGTTTAGACTCGAGAAACAAGCCTATTTCAAGAATGACGAATGGAGAATTCTCTATTACTGTGACCACTTCTACTGCTCAGAGCAACGCATAAGTTACTGCATCATGTTTTTTGGGGACGTAATTATCTATCTGAAAATGAAATTAGAGCTGTCTCAGTTCCGTTGCTATCTCCGTCTGCAACTCTAAAAGGTCCACCTGCAACCAAGTTCAAAGTATTTGCCTGCTATTGAGCAACATGAATTCATCCTCATCTGACCCCCAACCTCAACCTGTCAATTGATTCTATTACCCAGTTTGTGCACCTTGGGCCAATTCCTTGGTATACCGCCAGATGCCGCCAGTTCCGCCAGTTCCGCCCATTTATCAGCGGAACTGTCTTAACCCCGCCGGAGCCGCCGAGACTTGTATGCGTGTTAGGTATCCTGTTTCATGATACATGAATTGGCATGATGGCAGAGAAGGGCATTCCCAAATGCACCGTTTTTATGTGTAATGAGTTCGCCGTTCATCTTGATGTCCGGTGTACGTTAGACCGACGAATATCAGGGAGCCTGACTGCTGCCAGACTATTCAAGCTTAGGTAGCTACGAAACCAATTCATTCATTAAAATTCATTCATTGAATGATAAAACCATCGGCGCTATGCATGCTTTAAACCTGTTTCTTCAATGCATCGTCTTAACACGTCGAGAACCTTTCAAGTCGGATTATTGTTTGGTGTGGCATTCAAGTGTGGCTAGCTTGTGGCACACCAACGTCACTACAAGGCCACATGACAGAATTCCCCATCAACCAATCAGCGTCTGAACCACCGTCCCCCAAGAACCCAGGTACCTAATGGGCAAGCTGTCTCGATAGAATAATCCCTAGTCCACGCCCCTATCGACACACTATCCTGACCATACATGACTTAACATGATGTCGTCCGCATCAGTTTCAAGAAAAGTCTTGGACGAGGCTCGAAATAGAAGAAATCGATCCGTGTTTCTGCGTGACATTATCGTCATTCGACTCATCAATGCTTGGTGGATAGCCACCTTTTTTCAGCCAGATGAGTTCTTTCAGTCTCTTGAACCAGCTTGGGACTTGGCTTTTGGGCCTCAGAGCGGTGCATGGCTAACTTGGGTATGTTGATAATTGTTTTCTTCTGATCTATTAGTTCAATCATTGATGCCGCCATGTCTGTTTCCTCATTTTTTGCAATGTATATTGTGATTGCCAATTGCTAGTTGTCAACACCACTTACACCATAAACTAAGCCAGTCGGCATACACATCCTTTATAGTTGCTAACTCATCTCAACTCAGGAATGGAAACATCAGCTCCGCACCTCTCTCCATCCAGCTCTTTTCGCGGGAAACTATCTCATTGCTGACTTCATCTCGAGTCACATTCTACCCACAGGTATCCTCCGGGCTGCTATCCTCGTTGCAGCCCCTCGAGCTCTTCAAGCCGTTATTGCAGGTCTAAACGACTGGTATACTTGGCAACTCGCAGTGTCTCTCTATGGAGCCAACAGCAACGTCTCCTTCTTTGCCGTAGGCTATATACCTGTCTTCTTGAACCAGTGCCTGACTCGATTTATCAGCTTTTTCTTCAACTCTTCAACCCTTGGCAGTGGTACTGCTCTACGCGTACCTTCTCCAACTCTCTTGAGGTGACCCTTACTGTTATGGCGCTGTACTACTGGCCATGGGAACTTCTCAGTGCTGCACAGAAGACAAAGGAGAATTCCAAACCCGCCCCCGTTTTTAAGAATCTCCGGTCACTTCGTGCCTCTCTCTGTCTTGCAGCTTTAGCTGTGGTTCTTCGACCGACTAATGTCTTAATTTGGGTGACTATTGTTTTCTTCGCTCTCACCCGAATCTCATTACAAGGAACCTCGCCTATCGTTTTTTCAACTGCCCTGGTACTCATTCGCGAGGCCGTCCTATGTGGCTCACTGATCCTCGCCACTTCTATCGCCTCAGATCGTCTATACTTTGGCTTTTGGACATTCCCCGCCTATAACTTCCTCAATTTCAACCTCACTAAAGATCTCGCCGTCTTCTACGGCCGCAACCCCTGGCACTATTATCTTCTCCAGGGTCTCCCCCTTATCTGCACCACCGGTCTCCCCTTTGCTGTTGCTGCTCTCTACAAGCCTAGTTTATATGCCACATCAACAAACCAGTCTAATACGTTGAAGACATTGGCATACACTGTTTTTACAACTATTGGAGCTCTATCACTTATCTCTCATAAGGAAGTTCGTTTCATCTACCCCCTTCTTCCAGCACTCAGCATCCTCGCCGCTCCATTTGCCGCCTCATTCTTCACATCTCAGCCAAATCCTACCACCAATAACCCTCGGCCGAGGCCTCAGATTCGCAACAAGCACTATCTCATCGCTGGCCTGGGCGTCAACATCTTTCTCGCTGGTTACCTTTCGTTCTTTCACCAACCAGCACCTCTCAATGTTCTGGCATATCTTCGCCATGAGTACGAGCGCATCCATCCCGACTCTGTGCAACTCGCCCAGACTTCTCACTTCTCTGCTACACCAGAGAAAAATGACGAACTTTTTGCTCTCTTCCTCATGCCCTGCCACACCACCCCTTGGCGCTCACATCTAGTCTATCCTGGTCTACGAGCTTATGCCCTCACCTGTGAGCCCCCTCTTCATACTAAGCCGAATACCTCCGAACGAGAGAATTATCGGGATGAGGCCGATCGCTTCTACGATGCCCCGATTCCCTTCCTGACCTCCGAGTTATTTGGCTCAAACGAGCCCCTCACGGTTCCTCGATACATCGTTGGCTTCGAAGGTATTGAACCATGGCTACAAGACTTCATTAAAACCCCTAAAGCGCAATCTCTTGGCATGACCCAGGTGCGACCGGTCTGGAAGGGCTTCAATGGCTTGTTCAACGAAGACTGGCGACGGTCAGGAAGGATGATTGTGTGGGACACCGGTGTTTATGACAATGCACCCGCAGCAAAGAAACTGTAAATTGGTATCTCTTCGGTTGGACGAAAGTCTATTCTGTACTACTATCAAACATGTTATAAAAAGGGTCGCCTGTAGTTATGGGGTATAGTCCTTAGCAATTAACACATCCATTCATGACAATTGTTTGGGGTTCCATATCTTTATAGCGACCTGTACTCCTTGACTATAACTCCTCCTCCACCCGCTCAAACTAAAAAGAAAAGGCTCATCATCACACTAGGCAACATTACATGCATGTAATCGACTTGTAAGGGTAGTAAAGGGTCTGTAAGGTCCAGTCGATAAACCCATCGCCCGCCTATCCATAATGATTTCCATCTCATTCTCCCCGAAGATAAACTAAAAGGAAAAGGCTATCATGCCGGTGATACTACTTCAATCATTCCAAATACTCCTCCCATCTAAAGGCAAACGCTTTTCTTCCCCTATTGCTCCTGTTTTGAAGCCTCTGACTCAGCCTGTACAGAGGATATCACAGGCGGTTGCTCCGTAGCCTGAGCTGGCTTTTCGTCGGGCTTCGGCTCCTGGGCCTGCCCTGGGACATTCTGTTGTTCTAGCTCCGTTGGTAGTGTGGTTACAGGAGCAGCAGTTGAAGGCGGAGTTGGAATGGTATCAATATCAAGCATGGATATGATCTTTTGAGGTTGCTGTTGTTGCACCTGAGACTTTTGTGGTTCTGTCTGAGGTTTGGTTTCAACTTGTGGCTGAACTGAAGGCGGAGATTGATCGTGAACTTGCGGCTGGGCCTGAACCTGAACCTGGGCCGGAGGAGGAGCTTGAGCTTGTGTATGAGTTGGCTGAACAGGCGATTTGGGTTCAGGTTGAACCATTGAAACTGTGGCCGCTTGAGGAACTGGTACCGTCGTAGAAGTAGGGGCCGCAGATGGGCCCGAAGGTGCGGCAGTGGTAGAAGGAGCAGGAGGAGCACCAGCGATAGCTGCGAGAGAAGCATGTTGCGTGGGTGTGTTAGATGGCCGCTCATCTCTCCTGATTTCCAAACTCTTTCCACGAGGTGAAAAGCTCGACGCACCCAAGCCAGGACGGTCAGCAGGAGGAGGAGACTTATTCCTTCTTTGTTCTGCACTCTCCTTTGCTTCGCGATACTTGTTCCTGATCCATCCTATGGGGCCCTTAGAATCGCCCTCTTTTCCTTGTTCAAAGCTACCTTGTGCCTCACCAAGCATATAAGGTCGATCCGAGCTCTCACTTTTTCGAGGCCTGTGGCTGGAACTCGAGATCGATAGGTTGCTGATATCGCCATTGTCATTTTGTCCAAGTGCTAGACGTGGGGATGTGACTCCAGCGGCTGATCCGTTGTCGGCGTTCTTACTCCTCGACAAACGCCAGCGCTTCTTTCTTTCCTTCTCCGCTTGGTCGACGGTACTGACGGAGTGCTCGTCAAGGATCTGGTCCAGATCAGAGCCTTCGTTGAAAGACGAGTGCAAGGATGTCGGTGGCGACTTTTTGGATTTTAGTGTGTTGTCAGGGTGAAGGCTCTGGTTCGACGACGCTTGAGATGCTCTCGGAGTATGCTCAGATGATACATCACTCTTCTGTTGTGTAAGAGGAGCTGGGGATGTAAGTGGAGTATCCTGGAGGGTGTGCCCTTGAGGTGGATCATGCAATTGTTGCTGTTGCTCCAAAGCCTCTCGATGTTTGTCTTCGAAAATCGGGGCCGGGTGCTGCTGTAATACGTGTGGCTCGGAATCGTGGTGCTGTGGGTGTTCCATCGGGTTAGGCAGTTCTGCCCCAGGAGAAGTTGACGCTGCATTGGGGTGTGTGTACGTCAACGAGGCAGCAGAACTCTGGGCGCTTGGGTTCAAGCTGCCAGGTATCCTCTTCTTCTTCAACTTGTTAGGTTGTCTCTTGTCCCCAGTGTCGGTGCTAGGTGTGCTGCGGAAGATGTTAGGAAGGTTCCGCTCCTTGGATGGTGTGGAAGACTCTGGGGGCACTTCAAGTAGCCTCTCGTGGCTACGGCCTGTTACTGGAGCCTTGGTAGGAGTAAGATAACCACCAGAAGTGAAATCAGAGGACCTTGCTGACTGGGGAGATTGTTCTGTAGTCTCTGTAGGGTTGACCTGGGTCAAAGGCTCGAGGTGGGCGGGGGAACGAGGTCTTGATCCGTCAGGTCTCTGAAAGCGGCCAGCACCAATGGCAGGCGATTTCTTGGATGGTACAGTATTGCTCCTGGCGAGACCACCGGTTGTTGGTGTCGCTGTTAGGGCTGGGCTGTTGGGTGTTGAGCTTCCGTCGTTTCTAGAGTTCCGCGATGATACGGATCGGTTTCTTCGAAGCTTGCCGTCTCGTCGCACGCTGTTGGCGCCTGCGCTCGCATTGGACGCTGATCGGCCTAGGCTTGTCTTTCGAGTAGGTTGCGGGGTGAGGGGAGCACTGGGAGTGCCGGACTCCACCTCCTTCTTGGTCTTCTCATCGGCAGCAGTGCCTTGCATACCGATGAGGAAGTGGTCCTGGTTCTCAATCAAGAAAATGATCACGCATTGGTTGAGTCGGTATTCCTCAGGTGCCATGGCATGTGCTGGGTGAGAAAGCATGCCTGGCTGGAAGATAGCAGCTAGGTTCTGTGAGTTCATGCGATTCTCGTCCGCCTTGGCAGCAAAAACCGCAAGAAGGTCGAGAATATATAGAAGTAGCTGTCGGTTTAGAGGAGGTAGCTCTGTGATGAGTCGCTGGTATTGTATGATAGCTGCCTTCTCGTTGAAGTTTTCGACAAACTGAGGGCCCTCTGCGTCACCTACGGCTTGCTTGGTTGCACCTCGGAGGGGGTCGCGAAACTTCTCGTATAGGTCGAGGGGAACGACAGGCTCGGGTAGATCGTTAAGATATCGTCGCAAAACGTTGGCAGCATCGTGTACGGTGTATCCATCCCAGACGAGACCCTTCCCGTATCTATCAGGTGAGTCGAATATGGTTTTCAGCTCCTTTATTCTCTTTTCCGAACCGCTAAGTCGGAAAATTCCTTCGATGTGGGTAGCTGGGCGAGAGTGTCAGCACAATTTCTGTCAGCCAGACCAAAGAAATCTACCTTTTTCTTTGAGGAAGACGCCGCATTTTGCGACGACAATGGGAACATAGCCGTAAATGTAGCTTTGTCCATTTTCATCGATGAGCGAGATGGCGACATTTGCATATGTTATGCTTTGCCGTAAAGGCACACCGAATATGCCTTGTGGCCGGGTCTCTAGAAACACACAAGTCAGAAACCAGACGTAAGAAGTGGGTTCGCGATAGTGGGCATTGTGTATGCAACAGGCTTGGCTGTGGGTGTTGTTGCCCAGGTTGTTCAACATCGCCGGTCAAGCGCATCGCGACATGCCATAGCGATAAAACTACCTATATTGTTTTGTGACGATATGGTTCGGAGCTCGATTGTTGCGCAGGAAGCAGTGAGCGGGGAGTTCATACCCTGTTGTTCCTGGTGCTTTGAAGGTAACTTGAAACCTTTCCACCATGATTTAAGATCGCGCTTGCTGGGCGGGGATGCAGCGTTGTTGATTTGGAGAGCCGGCTGGTTGGCCTGGCCAGGGTTCGAGGCGGCGGACGTCATGACGAAAGGCTGCGCGTATCAAGGGCGAAAGCGAAGAGAAGAACCAAGGAGGTGACGAGGGACACTACAGCTGGGCCGGCCCAGTTGCCAGAGCCAGAGTCACGATGGCTGGGCCTCAGCCTCAATCGAGGTCAGGTCGAGGATACGACGACGAGGTGCGCTGAGCGGTGACCTGGTGTCGTGTTAAGGGACAAAGACCAGGTTGGGAGAGACGGGCCGAAGGGAGAGGTCTCGACCGATACCGATAGGCGACTGCAGAATAAAATGACGATGCGATGCGATGCGATGCGAGGCTAAAGGTCAGGAGCTAGAAATCAAAGCCCTGAGCTGGGGAGCTCAAGCGAACGAGAGAGGGAGTCGAGGGCAATAGTGTGCGCGCCAGTCTGGGATGAGACAGATCGGTCGATGATTGGTAGCGTCAAGGGCGTCAGAGCGGTAGGGCGTCAAGGCGTTAGGCGCTGGTTTGGTCAGAGTTGGTTTGGTTTGGTTCAGTTCAGTTTCATTCAGCTTTGGCCGGTTATCCAATCCTTGGCTTTGAGGCACAGATCTGGCGTAAGCAAGAAGCGTGAAGGCAAAAGAGCGCGGTGCTGGTGATGAGATAGGCAGGTAGCTTGAGAGAAGCGAAAAGGAAAGAGATGTTTCGAGCGGGTCAAGGCTGTAAATTATCGCTCAAGTCAACGATTGTCGCGTCGTAGCAGTAGAGGAGCAGTTGGTGGCATCAAGAACGAACGAACGAACGAACGAACGGGAGGGAGTAAGATTAAAGAAACCCAATCCAATTGATGTGAGGCGGGGGACTTGGGGCCGAAAGCCACTATTGTAGGTCCCCGTAACGTAGCGGAGTGGTACTTGTCCGGGGGAGGACAAGGTACAGGGGATTTAAGGTACGTTGCGCATCCGCTGGAGAGACTTTTGAGGTACAAATATGAATACCAGTCTCAAATAGAAGCTCAGGGTATTCAGTCTGTGTATTTGTGAGAGAACTCGGTTGACGTGAAGGTGGTCGAAAGGGTACGGATATAGTTTCGTTGTGTCGTGTGGAGTTGACGTTGATTTTGTAAGGTAAGAGCCGGCAGGCAAAATTATGCTTCAAATACAACAATGGAAAGTGACCAATTATATTCCTGGCCAGCTATTGATAAGAACAGGCTCTTTTGCCTCCCTATCTTTCGCCTCTCAATGTTGGATGTCGAAACGAGTGGAAGAGGCCTGCTGTAAGTGGGAACAAGGGAGCAGCCCTGAACAAGTGGTACTTGATGGGCGGGCTTGTTTACAATGAAACAGAGTGTAAGTGCCCAATGGGATAATAACAGCTCTGTTAAATTAGGGCAACCAATTTGGGACGAAAGCGAGTGACCAAACGAACGAATGAGTGTATGAGTGTGAACAAGGAACGAACGGGAAGTGGGAAGTGAGCAAGGATGATGATAGAGAGAAGATTGAAGAGGAGGAATACGAGAAATGTGTATGTAAGGTGAGATATCGGTATGTCGGCAGGTAAGGTACTTTGCATTTAACTTTCAATAGACGATGCAATGGGGCGCATCTCAGCTCAGGCACATACCTCATCCAGTAGAGTAAATCTACATCAGTAAACTTAATTCCTATAGAGACAATGGGAACACTTGATATCAGGCGTCATTGTCATTCAGTGCAGTTGCAATGCAGCTTGGCTGCCCGCCAACGTGGGATCTGATACTACCCATCTTCAGCTAAACCAGATATTCAGTAGCAGCAGTTCACTAATAAGGGATGTCATTATGGATAGAATGACCTGATATCGATTGATTGATTGATTGATCATCACCACCAACATATTTTAAGGAGTGCGCCGCAAGCGGTTGCTCTTAGTGGAGACGTCTTGATTGCGTATGGAGGGAGATTTAGCTACTGGGATCCAAGCTTGGAACACGATCAACTCGATCACATCACCCAATCTGCCTTGTTCTGCCCTACAACGGTAGGAGATCTCTCCACAGTGACGAGGTATTGTCGATCGCAACTCTACGAGGAGGTACCTATTTGTAGAAGCCTTGTTGTTGGAGACTCAATTCTTATCAAAGTTGAGTCACTCATCTACTCATTCAGAGTAAAGGCCTACCAGGACTCTGAGCTGAAACCACTACTGCAGTTCACAACACCAACAAACCATAAACCATGGAAGATATCCTGGCACTAAAGAAGTCAACAACTGGCCTGTAGTCTGCAACCCTAAAAAGAACAGCCCATCTTAGTTGGCTGTCTCCACTGAGGGTACTCTCGATCTACAGGCCTTTTTCATGTTCTCTGTCCATATCGAGACGCTTTTCATTTCGACTCTGGAGCTAAGGCCCCAGTCTCACTGGTCCACCAACAACTGAGATTGTGTCTTATGTATATCGAGACAATGGAATTTGGCTAATAAAACGGATCAGGGCGGTTGGTGTGTACATCGCCCAAGTACCTACCTATCTTGAGATTTCTACACACTTGTCATTAATGCATGGGATGGCATTGACATTGATGGTCTCTAATGGGTGTTTCCATATTTGGCATGTCCACCTCCAGGGACGTTGAAACAGTGCAACCATCACACGTCAGTTTTTCGCCTCTCTTGGGTCGTCTCTGATCTGTCATTCGTCGACGACTTGAAGTCCCTCAGCAGGTTAGAATTGACGTTAAACAAGTGATCAATATGCTGAAAGCATACTCGAACATACTTCAGACCCAAGATGTCCCACTCCTAACCTTCTTATTGCTATTAACTTCCATCATCAAAACTTCTAAACAAATGTCTCGATGCTTTGACGTCTATCTCACTGCACATCAAACACTAGGTACTGTACCATGCACTGCGCCTCATCTAATCCCGAGTCGACTGCACTTGTCAGACGAGATGCCGTGCCGATCAGTGTTTCATGTTTTTCGCCATCGACTTGAAGATATAAGAATAGCAATATGCCATGCTCACCTACTTGTCTCTTCCTGGTCAGCTGGACTGCGAGATAGCTGCGTGATGAGCTGTAGATGAGTGGTCCTCGGATCCGCAGAACAGAGGAGGGGTATCTAAGCGGGGAGGTGTCATCATATGCACCATATCCTGATAGTAAGTGCAAGACTTCCATTACAGGAACTGACAAGAATAGCAATGGCCATTAAACAGGCTGTGGAGTCAATGTGTACACAGGTCTTGTCTTCTTTTCTTCCTGGTGGTTCAAGAAGCTCAGGTCTACTGCCAGCCATAGGTAAACTAAGATACTAGGTAACTAGTAAACCTTGGCTCCATGCCTAGGTACATCAGAGCTCCCACCAAATAGAACAGACGCTGCAATACCAAAACAAGCACTCAACATAATGGTTCAACTAATGAGTTGGAGAAGATGAAAAGAAAAGAAGAAGCTAGCTACCTAGTTATGCTATATATTATAAACTTAAGTGATATTATTTTAATGAATGCTTTAGCCTGGAACTGTGGTCCTTCCAGAGCTCAGCTAATCCGGGGTAAAATGATAATGCGATCCCGCCGATAAGCTGCTCATCTCAAAATTTCAGTTCACGTCTAGGTACCTATCCAACCAACAACGTCAATCCACCACGACAAGCCTTGTGCATCGAATTTATCAACCACATCACCCCCCTAAAAACGTCAAAATGGATATGTTAGTCGCTTCATACTGCATCGAGGTCATTGCATTACAACTCTAACCAAATATTCTCCATCGCAGGCTTTCCGCAGCCGAACAGCGCACTCTAGAGCAGCGCATGCAGAAGCGCCAGGTTAAAGAGTTTATGGGCGTGTGTACTCCTTAATGAGCAATTCGACCGAGCCAATACTAACGAATTAACTCGATAGGCCTTCGGCGGTCTTGTCGAGCACTGCTTCATGTCCTGCGTCGATGACTTCACCTCCAAGGCCATCTCCACCCGAGAAAGTGGCTGCATCAACCGCTGCGTACAGAAGTGGATGGCCTCTCAACAGCGCATCAGTGACCGTTTCCAAGAGCACAACGCTCAGCTCACGGCTCAGATGAACAAATAATCGCGATATATTTGAGAAAGGCGATGTGTATGAATAGCAACAAGGGACGGGGAAAGATACACACAAAATCTGCTCTATTGGCGTCGGATGTGCTCGGGCAGGCGGTTTCCCATGATATCGAAGGGAGGCAACGTTGTTTATGACAATGATACAACGCGTGGCAAGACCTTATAGCATTAAAGGTGTATTTGTATATTACTTTGGGTTGTGGACATGAGGCCACTTGAATTGTATCTGGCTTCATGAAATGAACGTTTAACTCATCTTCTGCTCACTTCTCATTTCAATATCGTTGTTCGACTCAACACGGCAATATGTCGCCTCAAAGGTTACTATTACGCATCGTCTAATTACTCTTGGTCGTCTCACATCAAAGAACCAAACAATTCTTTCTTATGCCTTTCTGCAATGCATACAACCTATTCCAACGCCATTGACCTAAATTACTGGTAATGTACATCTCGGTGATTATCGCTGTATATATTCATATTCAATTCTCTGCTTCTTCACTCAGCACATCCCTGATAGCATCCAGTTGTGCCACCGCTTTTTCCTCCAAAAGACTATCATACGCTCCTGCTGCAGGCTTCATGCCACGCCAGTCCATTTCACGCTGACCTAAGGGCATCAGTCGCTCCTTTAGCAGCTTCTTTGTGCTCAGCCAAAAGTCAACGTTCTCCAAAAGGTTTGCAGAATCCCATTCCACATCAGGGATGTCCCGGTTGTTGTTCACACGCAGAGCAGCAAGCACTCGTGTCAGCAGAGCAAGGGAGTGGACCTCTGAAATGGCAACCAGAGTCAGGTAGTGTGGCGACGCCCGAGACTGAGTGCGGCTGGCTCCAGGTGCCTCGAACCGATCCACGCTTGCTTCCAGCAGATGAGGGAACTGATTGAGTACGTATGCAACCTCCGGGGCAACAGTGGCACCTAAAGCCGTGAGCAAGTTCAGCATCAGAGGCAGCAGTCCCTTGGCCCAGATGCCGTAGCAGCGTTGCACTACGGGGGAGTCCGAGTAAGGAGAGACGTTAGATTTGAGCATAAACTTGGTCAGGTTCGCAGATAGGATATTACTCAAGATTCCATCGCATGCCATCTGCTCAGCAACCATCGGGAGGGTGGAGAGTTCCAGCAAGAACAGCATGCTCAGCTCACCGTAAATGGGATCGCCTTGGTCTGCCAGTCTATCCGCCCACGAGTAGAGAGAAGAGGCAGCATGAAGAACTTGGTGCTCTGCCATAATGTTGAGGATCTGGGTTTGAGATTGGTCCATACCAGGCAGGCTTAGGCAGGCTTGAAGGATGGCTGTCAGCAATCCAAGGTCCTCTGGAGACACATTATTTTCGTTGTCATGTATGAGGCTGACCAGTGCGCGAAAACCCCTGCCCACAACTCGGTCGAGAATGTTCAGCACAGTTTGTGTGACTGTTACCGTAGTTCCCTCAAAGGTTTCTTGAGTTTCGGCTGCTTTCTTACCACTAGTGTGATAAGCACGCAAAGTAACAAAAAGTGCCTTCAATAGGGTGCGGTAGTATGAGATAGAATCAGGTCCCCAAGGCTCTTCGACCCCATTCATGGTGCCAACAAGAGTCGAAAGAAGCTGGTTAATATCCTTCACTGGTACTGATGATTTGACGAGGCGTTGGATCAATACCAGCGCGAGGCTCGCTCGAGATTCGATAAGTTTTAGGAAGATGTGCTCTGGTCCAGGGATTCCTTGGTTGGCGTTCAAGCATTGTTGGGCAACCTGCAGCATTTGCTTCTCAACATTGTCGTTCTTAGGCAGGCATGTTGAAAGTTCCACAAGTAGGAATTCCCAAGCATGGAAAAGGGCCTAGCAACCTAGTTAGCTATGTTAAATGAACGCAATATATATTCACTTACGAGCTGGGCGTCAACGAGGGATAGGTTAGTGTTTGCACGCTCCATCTCTGTCTTGAAGCCATCGTCCTTTCGGCCTTTCCAGCCTGGATCAAATCGGAGCATCTCGTCGGCACGTTCCAGATCATAGTAGTAACTCTTGCCCAATTCTCGTGGCTCTAATGCGGTTCGCTTAAAATAATCCACTGGGCAGTCAGAATACTTATTGGAAAAGTTCCGGGCAAAGTTGTTGTGCAAAGACTTGTTGTAACCTCCAACCTCGACCCCATCACGCAAGTAATAGTCTAGATCACCAACAAGGCTCTTTGCCAATACATCAGAGTTCCCCAGATGTCGCGAGTGATAAAGCTGCATAGCAAACGTCTCGGCAATATAGGCGGCCAACCTTGCCTCAAACCCGGCCCGGACAGCGTCGCTCTTTACAGTCATGTTGGAGGATTTCAAGTCTCGAACATATGCTCGAAGGCCGTCAAGATAGGCAGTATCCTTCTGAAGTGTGAAAACAGTCCAGGGCCAGAAGTTTTGGGCTGAGGCGACAAAGTCCAGAATAACCAGGGCTTCGCTAATTTCGAGCGCCTTCAGTTTTCCGAGCTTGGTGAGCGCAGTGGCGAATACGGAGTTGGACGAAACATCTGTCTTCTTTTTGTCTTTCTTCATTGCTTCTCTTGGGGTTTGTCCGGTAAGCAGACAATTAGACATCCACTGCTGTCGGTTTCTCAGGATAGCTGAGAAGAACTTCCATGTGGCCTTAACCTCGCCTCTTAGTTCAAAAGGTTTGCCCAAGGTCGAGAGAAGGTGGAGGAAGGACTTAGAAACCTGAGGTCCCAAGTAGCCAAGCAGTGACGGGGGTTCACTTGAGGATTTGCCAGCATTGATGACCAAAGACTCGAGAAGCCACATTGTTGGCCTGCGGAAATGGTCAGATGCCGCACACAGGCGTGCAAGAAGGGTAGAGCTCTTGAAGAGGTATGTCTCGATCATGCTAGAAGACTGCTCGAGATAATTGGCGACACGGAGAAGAGTTGCCGACAGCTCTAATACTGAACTTAATTGTGCCTGGACCATCTCCACACGTCTTGGGTAGAGGGTGCTGTCGGTGATCGTAAATGCTGTGATAAGGGAGGATAGGAGGGGCTGAAATCGCAGTGATCCAGTTGAAGGCGAAACAAAACAATCGACAACATAGGAAGCGGCAGGTCGTAGCAAAGACGTCAGATTCTCGGAGGTTGAAGAATCGCCGAGACTATAGCTATACAGGATCATCTTTTGCAAGATTGGTACAGCATCCCGAAGAACTGAAGACCGGCATGTGTCGGACGCAAACCTCCATGTAGATGTGTTCTCGAAGATGTCCACTCCTGCTTGGGCGATTGCGTAGCTAACCTTTGCTAGGACTCTGTCTGCTGTGCCAAGCCAAGGGTTCAGGTCAGACTTGTTTCTGCCAGTAGCCTGAATGCCCGCTCGACGTTGCACAGCTGAAGCCATCGCGGTATCAATGAGGTTTGAGAACAGACGGAGACAAGACAACAAAAACTCGAGCCTCTCCTGAACCAGGTCGAGACTTCCAACGACCTTGGTGAGCTTGCCGGCTCTGGACTCGGAGCTCAGCAACTCGCATCTAGAAAGGTACGACCACACTCTGCTGGGGTAAATAGGCAGGATCGCGTCCAAGAATTGAATGCATGAGTTGAGAATCGTTACCACAATATCCTCGCTCTCTGCAATGTCAACCTGCATGTAATAATCCATTGTCTCGCAAACGACCGTAAAGAGGTCTCTTCCACTGCCCGCATCAATATGCTTCTTTGCCTCAAGAAGAATATCATTGTCCGAAAGGACCAAAGCTCCTGTAGAGTCCTCCTTGGTAGTGTTCAAATAATCCATGCGGATGAGTGTAGCAAACAAAGAGATAACTTCAGCGGTCTCCTCAGGCTGGAGCATCCCAAGTTCAGACTGATAACCCTCCTTCATCAGATTGATCTCCAGGCGTCGGCCCAAAAGCGATATTGTTGAATGTGGATATTCCATTGAGACGACTCGACCTGTGTCTGTAACAAATCGCCCATAGGTGCCTGCGGGTATCCTGTATGCATCATCCTCAAATCGCCTTCCTCGCCACGAAGGAGACAGCGAAATTATGGGGATGTCTTCCAGGAGGCAAAATGTATTAGTGTTCTCGTCTTCTTGAGCAAGCTCATACTCTTGGAAGGATTCAGGGAGGACGAATGTGAGTGTAGGAGTCACACGGAGAAGGTTGAGAATCATATGAGATCGCTCGCTATCATGGAGGCTAGTCGCGCTCGCCAACGTTCGGCAGAGAGTGATAAATGGCAGAAATTCGTATGGGTATCTGTCAAGAGCTTGCTGAAAGAAGAACTCCAGAGCAATATCATCGTTAAGCATGGATGCAAGAATATCCTGCTTCTCTGAGAGGTTTTCCTTATTTGATAGATCCCAGTAATTTCGGCCAGCACTTAGTACAGAAAGTAGCGCGCTCACTGGTTCGGACTGGTAGCCAATAATGGGATACGAAACCTTGAGAAGCTCCAGAAAAACGTTGCGAAGGCGAGAACTGAGCAGAGGAGGCATGCTGCCCTCGTCCGAGGGGCCTAGGCCTGTTGCCATGTTAGATACGACATCAAAAACACGCCCCTGAGCCGTGACTTGTGAGGCAAGCTGCTCAACCACGACGAGATCCTTAGAAGAAGTTGCATTCTCGAGAAAGCCGTCGAACTTTGAAGATTCAATAGAGAATATGCTGCCCGCCGAGTTGCGTCTTGCAACTGGTCGGATCACACCTCCTGCTTCGAAGGTCTCTCGTGCGTTCTGCTGCAGCAAGTTGTCTCGTTTCTCTGTTCTGCTCTGATAGGAAACGTTCATGCGATGAAGGAGAAGTGTCCAGGCGAAAATAACGGGTGAAGCATTTTCACAGTCGGTCTCTGCAGCATTCAGTATGCTTTTATGGACCTGTTCAAGGACGTCGGATGAGAGCAAGTAAGTGTCGTAGGTAGTGTCTGCTTGAGTCGCATCCTCTTCTCTCTCAGAGAGATAGGTCAATGAACGAGCCGGCTTGAGTAAAATCAGAGACAAGGCAACGGATAGTGTCTTGAGAGGTAAAACCAAGGGCGTAATGCTCTCGTGTATCTAAGCGTAGAGTTAGTACAAGCCTAGCACAAAATCAAGTCGTACATACCGGTTGAACAGCGTCAAAGAACCTGTAAATTTCCATTAAAGAAAACCACTGGTTGACGGCACTTGATGGTGCAAAATCGTCCCCGAAGCTATCCACGATCTGGAAAATAACAGACATGGCATGGACAGCTTCAATCAGGAGCGTTCTCATCCAGTCCAGCTCGACTTCCTCGGTTACCCATTTCTCGTCCGTCACAGCTTTAAGACCTAGTTCGATATTGCTCATCGAGTTTGTCACAATTTGGAGGTAAGTTGGGAGTAGGGGCTCGGCATCGTCTCGCGCAGGCAACTTCAATCGGTAAGTCTTAGCCAGATCGAGATCAACGCTGGCGAAGGTTGGTAGTCTTTCGTATAGCTTGATGGAGTTGGCATAATCCGCAGACATCATAAAGAAACGGCGTTCGGTAAGGTATGTGTCGAACAGTCGTCGCTGCCTCGTCTCAGGCTTCTCGAATTCGGTCCAGATCTCCTCAGCATCCAGTGCAGCCGCTGATCCCAGATCCAGTAGAAGTCCCGACCCCTGGCCATTGTTGAGGCCAGCGGCTTCTTGTAGATTCTTCGCATCCTGTGACGATAGTGGGCCACTGAGATGGCGAGCAGGACGAGATTGGTATTCGACGACGACTACACGCAAAGCTGAGACCAAGTTTATTTTGGCGTTCTTGCTGAGCCATTCAGCGTCTTTCTTGATCGACTCGATATTTGGTCGTCCATCTGGGCTTGTAGGAACATTTATCGGGGCTGTTTTTGTTTCAAAATCTTTTTTGGTAGCTTCATCTGCGGGTGCGAAGGTGCTGACAGGGTCCTCGAGAAGACGGTGAACGTAGTCGTCGCTCAAAAATTCGATAACAGCAGAGCTAGTAGTTCTCTGGCCAGAACTATCAGAAAGCGCAGTAGCAATGAGCTTCCAAGAGCTGCATCATGAGTTAGAGATGAGTTTTGTTTATATAACAGGCAGCGCAACAGATAGAGACACAGCTGCAAAGATGCGAAGACAGTCAACTTACAGCAGTACCCGCTCCCCAGTCAGGCATTGTTCTAGGGAGGGGAAATAGATGCGATCGGCCACCGGCGCCATTGCAAAGAGCGTCAAAAAGGCGACAGTGGCATGCGATGCATCACCTTGCGATTAGGGTGGATGCGAAAGTTTGATGCTTGTTGACGCGCCTGGTCGCGAATGAATGAGCTTGCTTTGGCAGGTCGACTTTTTGGACCTAAGCTAAACTACCTGCAGCCTGGGAAGCTCCGGTTTAGCCCAGGTTTAGCCGGCCTCTTAGTGGACGGCAGTTGACCAGACCATGGGCCTCCATGTCTAGGAAAAGAGCTAACACTGTACCACATATTGTTTCGCCTCTATCAACAGTGCGATATATCAAATAACACGGTTTTCGAGTCGCATTGACAGCTTCTCTGTTCAACTCTATTCAAACTCAGAAGTGACTCACCGTTTACAACATCAGTGTTATCTCTTCACAAAAAAAAAACCAAAAAATTTGATCAATTGCACGAAGATAAGTTCACAGAGAGTCTCCTTTCTCATCTTGTCAAAAATGGGTTCCTCAGATATTATTGATCATTCGCCTCATCAAGCTGATCCCTCCCCCCCAATCCCAACTGCCTCCAACCTAATTCTCATTGACAATTACGACTCTTTCACTTGGAACATTTACCAGTACCTTGTTCTATCTGGGGCTACAGTCACTGTCTATCGAAATGATAAAGTCACTGTCGATGAAATAATTGCCAAGAAGCCTACCCAAATCATCATCAGTCCTGGTCCCGGTCACCCCGAGACTGATTCTGGAGTGAGTCGAGATGTCATCAGGCACTTTGCAGGCAAGGTTCCTATCTTTGGGGTTTGCATGGGCCTGTAAGTTTTAACCCTCCGCCAAGACTCAGCCCTTCTAACCTCATTCCAGTCAGTGCATCTTCAACGTCTATGGTGGAGAAGTCAGCTCTGCTGGTGAATGGCTCCATGGCAAGACCTCACCTTTGACCCATGACTCTAAGGGTGTATTCGCTGGTCTTAAGCAGGGTGTTCCAGTCACTCGGTATCATTCTCTTGCTGGTACCCACGTTACATTGCCCGAGGATCTAGAGGTTTCCTCCTGGGTAGCCAAGCCTGATGGTTCACCTGGTATCATCCAAGGTGTCCGTCACAAGAAATACACAATCGAAGGCGTCCAGTTCCACCCTGAGAGTATTCTGACTGAAGGTGGACGAGCCATGATCACAAATTTCCTCCGCATGCAAGGAGGTACTTGGGAAGAGAACGCTCAATTCCAAAAGTCTGGCTCTGTCAAGAGCGACGACTCGACTGCCTCCAAACCCAAGAAGAACAATATCCTGCAGCAAATCTACGCAAACCGAAAGGCTGCCGTGGATGCTCAAAAGAAGATTCCTTCTCAGCGATTTGAGGACCTACAAGTTGCTTACGATCTCAATGCTGCCCCTCCCCAGATCCCCTTTGTCAACCGATTGCGACAGTCTCCTTTTGACGTTGCCCTGATGGCTGAAATCAAGCGTGGGTCTCCCTCCAAGGGTATCTTTGCACTTGATATTTCTGCTCCTGCACAAGCTCGAAAGTACGCTCTGGCCGGTGCAAGCGTCATTTCCGTTCTTACCGAACCTGAGTGGTTCAAGGGTAGTATTGAAGACTTAAGAGCCGTTCGACAAGTCTTGGATGGCATGCCCAACCGACCCGCAATTTTGCGAAAGGAGTTCATCTTTGATGAATATCAAATCCTTGAGGCACGACTGGCCGGTGCTGATACCGTTCTCCTCATTGTAAAGATGCTTGAGACCAAGCTTCTGGAGCAACTCTACAACTACTCTCTCCAATTGGGAATGGAACCTCTTGTTGAGGTTCAGAATGCTGAGGAGATGACAACAGCCGTCAAGCTGGGTGCCAAGGTTATTGGTGTCAACAACCGTAACCTTGAGAGCTTTGAGGTGGATCTCAACACCACTGGCCGGCTACGCAGCATGGTGCCTGAAAGCACAATCATCTGCGCCCTTAGTGGTATCAACACTCATGATGATGTCCTGATGAACAAGAGGGACGGTGTCAACGCTGTTCTTGTTGGTGAGGCGATCATGCGAGCACCTGACGCCAGTGTTTTCATCAGCCAGCTATGCTCTGGCTCCGAGCCTCCTGCTAAGAATGAAGTTGCACCGCCTTTGTACGTCAAGATTTGCGGTACTAGAAGTGCTGAGGCCGCGCTGAAAGCTGCCGAATCAGGGGCGGACTTTGTAGGCATATGTCTTGTTCCTAGTGCCAAGCGATGCATCTCACACGAGACTGCTCTCGCAATCTCAGAAGCAGTGCATACATACCCCAGCACTCGAAAGTTTGAGACCCAAGTGGCAGCAGTAGACAATAAGGCCAAGGACTTCTTCGAGGCTGCTACTCAAAGACTTCGTAACCCCCAACCTCAACTTGTCGGTATTTTCCAGAACCAACCCTTGAGCGAGATTCTGGAGAAGCAGAAGCAATATGACCTTGACCTTGTCCAGCTTCATGGTGACGAGCCTCTGGAATGGGCCAGCCTCATTCCTGTACCCGTTGTCCGATGCTTCAAGCCTGGTCAAGTTGGCATTGGCCGTCGAGGTTACCACACAATCCCTCTTCTTGACTCTGGTTCTGGTTCCGGCAAACTTCTTAACGTCGCCAATGTCCAGGCTGTTCTGGAGAGCGATCCTGAGCTTCGAGTCTTCTTGGCTGGCGGTCTCAACCCTGACAACGTGGCTGAGTCTGTCAAGACCCTGGGTCCTCTCGCCGACCGAGTGATTGGTGTTGATGTTAGCAGTGGTGTGGAGGAGGATGGAAAACAGAGCCTTGAAAGGATCACAGCTTTCGTCAAGGCTGCTAAAGCAATCCGATAGAAGATAAAATAAAAGATCGGTTATCCAATTATAGAAATGGACAACGTGCACACGACTTTGACAGAAGTCACCATGTCTACTACAAGTCAATCCCCTCGTTGGCTTGTTCAATCCGAACTTTTCCTCCACCCCCGTTCATAAAACGCATTTTCATCCAGTTTACCGCACTCCTTTTCTCATGGCCCCAACCGCCATTCCACAGGCATCAAGACACCTTCTCTCGCACATAACCCACATTCTTAGCACACTTATCCTTCATCATAAGTCCTATCCCTGAACTTTAACACTTGACACTTCTTCTCGTCTAACATCCTCGACCCTCTTCATATTCTCTCTTCTTTTCAATTCGTTTCATGCCCTTTCAATTTGAACCTCTCTTTTTCATACATGGACTATTCGCTCTCCAAATTCCATCCTTCCACCTGGGTATCGTCTCGCAGACCACAGCAGCAATGCCTGCCCAGATCTTCAAAGGTCGTGTCCTCGCTGCTGCGGGTCCTCTTCCGGGCCAGTTAACAGCCGACAATCTAAAGAAATGGACATCGCTTCGAAAAGGTATCTTCATCGACGATGTCGATGATAGTGTCACCCACCTCCTCTGCACTAAGGAGCAGTTTGACAAGAAGGTTCCCAAAAGTACGTCAGTGTTCGCTCTTACTCGAATAATCACTTACACTCTGCTAGTTAGGCAAGCATTGAAGCTTGGCAAGGGCATGCACATTATTCATTGCGACTGGTTCGAGTTTTCGGCGGCCAGGAACAAGAAATTGCCCGAGGCAGACTTTTCCATGAGAAACATCATCGCGAAGGAAAACGCAATCAAGAGAGAGAAGGCCCGAATTGAGAAGGGGAAAAGGGACGCCGAGAAATTTGTCAACACAAGTATAACATTCTCGGCTTTTTGTGGTCCATAGGAACTGACACTCCTGTAGACCACTTCCACCTTTATCGAGATCGACTTAACTTTGTCTATCAAGTCGACATCACTCGGGACGACGAGTTCGCCGGTGAGTTTGGGCAGAAGTATTCCCTTTGTGTAAGCAATATCCTCAGCTTCTCTCTGTACGACTTGTTACTGACAACACCCAGTTGTGGGAGTCCAATGCGAAACCTCACTTGTACCGATTCACAGCCAAATTCCTCAAGCAAAAGGGTAGTTCTCAGCCATTATATCATCGTCCGAGTCCTCACGAGGGCAAGTGGAGGGCTGAAATGAACCTCTTCATGGAATTCTTCAGGAAGAAGACTGGAATTGATTGGGAGGATCGAGTGAGTCTAGCTCAAACAATGCCCAGTTCGTACTTTCAGTACAAGGCTCCGGTATGGCTATACTCCAATATAAACACCCAACAAGGAAAATGTACTGACAAGACGCAGTCTACTGGAAAGCCCGTCGGGCGGCGTCTGAGGCATGATATTGACTATTGCCGAGAAATCAATGCTGAGATTCGAGGGTTGTCATGGCCTCCTGTTGAGGAAGAGAACAAGACCGATTCGGCAGAAGACGAATCAGACGCTGGACCAAGAGCGTTCGAAGAAGATGAGGAGGCAATCGCATCACCTCCCAATTCCGAGCATGTTCCACAAGAAGGTTTGGATGCCAAGCTGAAGATCTCTGGTGGTAACAAGGAGATGACTTCACCTCCTGCATCTGAGCAATTCCATAATAACGCATCTGTTGCTGCCCCAAAGGCTGAATCATCTCATGAGTCTGAAAATCATCCGCAAGAGAACACAATGTCGGTGGTTTCCATGCAGGCCAATGCAACTGAGACTCATGGCAATAAGCCCGAAAGAGAACTCAAAACACTTCCTGAGGAGATGGAGGTAGAGCCTGAAAGTACCATTGCTACTCCTGCCTTACCAGTTCATGAGAATCATGTGTTGGAGGCAGCGCCTGAGGGCAACGCCACTAAACCTGGTGATGTTGAAAAGATGGGGATCTCGTTGGAATTCGAGACACGGGAACCTTTTTGATCAGAGTTCATTTCGAGGAACTCACAGAGACTACACGTTGCTTTCTTTTCGGGTTTACAAGCGTGCCAAAACAAGGTACGAGGTGCTGGGTCTCGGTGGGGTGCTTAAGAAGATTGGTTGGAACGACATATGGAAGGGCTTTTACGGGAAACGTCGCAGTTTTGATGATTATGAAGCAGATTAGGATGCTTAGAACAATAGCTACACAGTAATACAAATACTGGCTTTTCGGGTATTTATATTTATATACTCGAGGGGTGTCCTTGTCTTCTTGATCATGAAAACCTCAACTTAGGGAAAACGAACACTACGAGTAAACAGGCGACCGTGAGAAGGAGAATATATACGTAGAGAAGCATCCTCCCCATCCACCCCTTCCCTTCTGTCATCCTCTTCAACATACCCATTCGACCCCTTGCCGCGTCCATGCTCTGCTCCGTCTTATCCATACCCTCGCCCGCACGCTCTACCACCTCCTTATCTGCCTCAAGGGTATTAGAGAACCGTTGCGAGCTTGCCTTGAGAGCACCCGCCATCTTAAGAATTGATCCAGATATGAGTTCCTGTTCGGCGCGATCGCGGTCAAGGAGTGCTTCGGCTGTTGCTGTTGAGGTCTGGGGTGTGGGTTTGCTGCGATTAGCGAAGAGGGCGGCGCGGGCGGTTGAGTGGGCGGACAGTAATGGTGATGAAGGTTCTCCTCTTGGTCTGAGGTTCTGTGTCGTTTGTGTGGGTTGTTGTGGTGAGGTAGAGGTTTCTGGGGGTGCTGTTGATACTGGCGCTGTGGCTGTTGTTACTGGTATTGTACTTGTCTCTGGTGGTTCTGAATCGGCATCATCGTCTTGTCCTGAGCTTTCGGTGGGTTGGCCTGTTGATATAGAATCGACCATACTGTCGCTCGGCGTGGGTATTATCTCGGAGAGGATGTCTTCTCCATCAGTGCTCCCATCGTCTTCGTCTTCGTCGATTGCCAACTGTCTTGATGTCAGCTTCAATCCTTTGCTCCATTTCAAAGTCAAAGGCATGCCTGTCGAAAGCCATCTAAGCGATCAAATAGTAGTTCTAGGAGCTCTCTCTTCCCATTCAGATCTCTCTGTACTTCAGCCCGTCGACCTGGGGCTTTAATCGCTAGCGCATCGTGTTCGAGTTTCGTTAATAAGTTTCGCGTGTATTCGAGGTTCTATGAGCCATATTTAGGATACATGTACATCTATCGAGATAGATGAACTCTTACGGAAGCCACTCTTGTTCTGTCAAACTCGCTCGATCGTAGCCTTTGTTCGCGGTCGCTGTCTGTGTGTAGAACGGTCTTTTGTAGCCGTAAGAGGATATTTCCGAGCTCTGCCGATGCAATATCAATTGCACTTCTATTAATAGAAGGGCTAGATTGTTGTGAAGTTCGCGCCATGATTGTCGATCTCCTGGATCTGTCCCGTCTCTAGCACTGCCCTTTGGTGTTTCAGTGACGTGTGAAGTTTAAGGAAGCCCAAGCTACAGCGGGTCCTATGTGGCTTAAGGCATGTGGCAAGCCACGTCGCAACTTAGGTAGTGTGTGGCTTGCGCCACCTCATTGATTTTTCATGTTGGCTCTGAATTGAATGGAATTGTGCTTTAATCTATTTATTAAATATTTCTCTGCATGAGTTGAGTAACTTTGGAGATAACACCAATGTTACTAAGTTGAGAACAGAAATTCATCCTTCCCTCCGGATTCCAAATCATCGTATTTCCGTATCCTTGATGTCTTTGATGAATTATTTCCAAAAGAGAAACGATGACCACTACAGAAATTACAGACATGAAAACACAATTAAATGACAGTAGTCGAGTGTACAAACTTCAGCTCCTGATCAATGTGAAATACCCTATACCATGCAACGCGATGGCAGGCCAACGAAGTGTCCCATCTCAGCCTCCCAAACCAAACGCCTTACCCGTATGAAAATGCCGACAACCGCAGAGCCTCATTCGTTCCTTATAGAACAGACTTAGTCTCTCGGTTCACTTCTCCTGTCTTTCTCCTTATCTTGCTCTTCGTTCTCATCCCTGTCCTCCTTCTCCAAAGCATTGCGCAGTCTCTCCTCTTGTCGCTTCCAATGACCGCCCTCTTCATAGTCGGCACTGATTTTCAATGCTTTCCGTAGTCGCTCGCTCTCCTTGATCTTGGCATCGGCCATCTCGTGAACTTGGTGCTGTTTGAATGTCTTTCTGGGTCCACCTCGTTTCCCAGCGTTCATCTCAGCAAGGAGTTTTTGTCGAAGTTCATCGCATCGCCTGTCAATCTCATCTTCATCCACCCTTGATCGGTTAGCACAATACGTTGTGTAATTGGCGTTTGGGGAATCGTACTCTTCCTCTTCAAGCTTATCTCTTAGGTCAAAGACTTTAACTTCAACTTCGCGTTTGCGGTCATGTTCCAAGATTCCCTTGTCTGGCTGCCGTTGTTTATGTCGCAAGCTATCGAGGTCCTTGGGATAAGGAGCGCCATAGTCGCGAGGCTTGATGTGGGCCAGGTTGCGCTGAACATAACCCGAGGTGCCACTGCCACGGGGAGTATTGAGACCAACGTTGTCCGACATTATTGTGTGGAAGGTAAAGTTTATTGTGTTTTATAGGTTGTCAAGGCTCAAAGTTAGAGATTGGTGCGTAATGACAATGTTATGGACAATCGCGTGTTGTTATATAAGGTATTGGATGCGACAGCGACAGGTGGATCTCGGTGATGTAGGGCCCTTCTCTACCACCATTGCATCTGCTAAAGCTTCACCGCCTACTTTTCTTGGTTGATAAGATAAGCACCATCGCCCCTCCATCATGGAGGGGCATGGAATATTTCAACATTTGTAAGTGAGTCAACGCTTGAACAAACGCTGACAGAACAACTTTGAGGTTTTTCTTATTCTCAAAGTCCATCATTCTCAGACTTTAACGATCTTAAATCCCGGAGTTCTCAGATTGGACACTGTCTCATTCGCTCAAGATGCCACATATTCCCGCTTCAGCCGAAACCGACAACCAAGGCGATGCGCCTGAGCTTGTCTTCCCACCAGTCACCAAAGATCACATCCAAAACTGCTCTTATGACTCTTGGTTTCCTAAGTATAGAAGTTCTTGTCTCAAGTCCCGAATCATACCACTTCCGCCGTCATTTATTGAGTATCTCCATGAAGATGGCATAGTTCTCGCAGATGACGATGAGAACCAAGATGAGCCTGAGGAAGAGTGGCATGCATCGTCCAACACATCCGCAAAGCCCCAAGCTCGAGCCCCCGAATCATCAGACGACGAGGAAGATGAAATTGAAATATTACCTCCCAACCAGAGGTTCCCAGAGACGCATAATCTCATCAAAGAGAAGATCGCAGAATTAGGAGGCTCAGTTGCACCAAAGTTGAATTGGTCGTCGCCAAAGGATGCTAAGTGGATCTCACCTCACCAGAATACGCTCAAGTGCACGACTCCAAACGACATCTACCTTCTCCTCAAATCATCTTCTTTCGTTTCTCACGACCTCGACCATGCCTTCGATGAATGTACTTCGGCACCTCCATCTAAGCCACACGCGCCCATCCTTGTTCTAAGGCCGTTTTTCACTCCTCATGTTGCCCTGGAATTCCGATGTTTTGTCAAGCACAGGGCACTTATTGGTATCACACAGCGGGATCTCAATCACTATGCTTTCTTGGAGCAAATTCGGCCTAATCTCTGGCGCAAAATTAAGACCTTCTTTCGAGAGAAAATGAGGCTCACATTTCCTGACCCTAGCTTCGTCTTTGACGTCTACATTCCAGAGAACTCGTTTGAGAAGGATGGACTCGGAAAGGTTAGGTTGATGGACATCAACCCTTGGGCCCCTCGAACTGACAGTCTCCTTTTTGGCTGGCAAGAGCTCCTTGAAAAGGATGTTCCTAAGCCTCTATATGGAACATCAAGCAACGACGCGGGTCCAGATATCAGCGGCGACGACACAGTTACAGAAGGCGAGGATGAGGATGAGGATATTGGATATCGGCCAGAAGCGGGCCCCGAGTTTAGAATCATAGAAAAAGACGACCCGGCCGCTTATAACTTTAGTAGCCCGCAGTACTCGGCGCACAAGCTGCCAAAGGAGGTTGTAGATGCAAGTATGGCCGGCCAGGGGGGGTTGATGGAGTTTGCGATGCAATGGAAGGAGATTACCGAAGGAAGGGGAGATGGAATCTGGGAGCAGGCTGCTGGAGCTCGGCGGTAGGGTTTAAAGTTGTCAAATACAAATTAGCAAAGAGTGGCCAGTTTTCGGGATGCGTTTTCGTTGTGTAGTTACGTAGAATGAGCCAAGGCACAATGTCAAGTGGAGATTGCTATCTACAGTCGCAGCACGAAGAAATGAATTCCTGGCGAAGTGAGAATAAAGGTACAGAATATGGTAATCTAAGAAGAGAGAGCGATTCGTCTTCGTTTTTATTGTTCTCCGGATGAACAGGGCGAGCTCTTGAGTTCAATGGTTTGAGATGGGATGAACACTTTAACATGGTGGATTAAAACAACGGTCAGTTCCACAATGAACCTCAAACTCACGGAACCCCACGCCATTCTTCATACATAAAAGCAATCATTCCGGCCAATGAAGTTACTGCACAAGCCAATATTTACTTGATCACGCAAAGCGCCCCGCAATTTCGCGTACCGTGCCAAGTCGCGGTCTAAACGGTGCAAAAGAAACACGCTAGTCACTGTGGGTCGCCTAGCCAACTCTCCCACCACCTTTTGGTTCTCCCCCTTGCTCTTGTTCTTCTCCCCACACCTGTTCTTTTGTCAACCTTCACTTTTTCCCCTGTCAACAACTTCGCACACTGTTAAAGCACTGCCATTGATTAGATTCCCCCTTCTCTCTAAAGACACGCCCAGCCGTTGATCTCTGAAAGCTTTTGTGTAAGCCGACCATATCGTATTTCCATCAACCTCACTTCGACCACAACTCGTTTTTCTCTTCAAAATGGCCAAAATGAAGGTTGAGCGCACTACTCGTCGACACACTCCGATCCCTAATCCTACTCGATCTTCGAATCGGATTCGTGAGCAGAAACAATTCAAAGAGTCTGATCAGGGCGACCTGGCGGTTTCTTTTTCTTCACAGTCTTCTTCCTCTCAGTCTTCTTCTTTCCAGTCTCCTGCTTCCCAGGAGGTCCCTAACAGCAGCTTCACTTCGTCTATTCCCTCCAACGAGGGCAGCTTTAGCAGCTTCAGCAGTAATGAGCAAGATGCTGAAACACAGGTGCTGCCCTCTCTTGCATCGACCGACCTACTCAACACCACCAATCAACATGAGCTTGTAACCACCATTGTCCGAAACAGCCAGGATCCGGCTCGTCGTCCTCCAGGCGATGCGCCGCGGCGCTACCCCCAACATCTGATGCCCGGAAGCGACCAGCCCGGAGTCACTGCTGGCCAAGTTGCTCGCGGTCTGTATGGCGACAGAATCGTCATCGATAGCACTCTGAGCATAAGGCTATCTAATGAGGCGGCACTACGAAGTGTCCGACAGCGTCGTCCAGACATGGATCTCAACATGGAACGCCGTAGCAACGTTGAGGCCTTCCTGGCTCATCTCACTGGGGTTCAGGTCGAGCGGGCTTGCAAGAACTGCTCCAAAGGACACGGTCCTTGGTCTGAATGTATCATCTACGATGGTACCATGTGCGGAAGCTGCACCAACTGTTGGTTCAACGCCAGCGGCTCGAGATGCACTTTCCATGGTGAGTTAATTCCCTGCCTACTCAATTGCCATTTGACCTCTTGGTGACAACAATATTATGAATCAACACTAATAAAATTCTCAGAAAATAATCAGAACTCCATCTATGCCCCAGCTCCTCTCTATAACCCGCATTCTGCTGGCATGCCTTCACAGCAGATTCAGTTTCCCCGTCTGAATCCTCAACCCCAGCTTCTCCCCCAGATTGTTGCCCAAGGCAATCCCTCCGTTTCCCTCCAGGGAGAGGCAGCTGCTCACCTTTACCCAACGCCTCCTGGACAGCTCCAGTCTCCGCATAACTTTCTTCATGCACTTGGTGTCCGTCCCGGCGAGTAGAATTTACCGGAACCAGCCACCAACATGATCCGCGATGCTATGGCAAATGCCATGAACATGAGCCACGGAGAACGGCTGTTTGCAAGAATTGAGTCTGCTGCCGAAGAGCTTGCTATGCGTGTTGGAGAACTCCGCGAGTTTGTTGCCACAGCCCAGGGTGAGGCCATGGTAACTGAACAGTCAGAGGTAGCTCATCTGATGACTTCCTCTCTGGAACCATCTCCCGAGGACACCGCATCCCAGGGCATTTCTACCCAAGACACTTCCTCGCAGGATTCGTTTTCACAAATTTCTTCTCAGGAATACTCCTCGCAGGAATCATCTTCTCAGGACTCTTCTGATGGAAGTGCTGAGGGGCACTCCTCGGAGTAGTGGTCTCATAATCGAATCACCTGTGTGCCCAGAGTTACCGTCTGAAGCATGAGACTATTCTTGTTGAGCCAAGCTTGGCATCTTGGCCGAGCATAAGTAATGAATTCAATACATAGGACCCAAGAAAGAAAAAGGGAAAAGTACTTGAGGAAAACAGAAGAGTGTAAGCCTACGCATGACATTTCATATACACCCCTCCGCTAACTGAGTCGCAGCGTACGTATCTCTATCTCAACTTGGAATTTGGGCGTGGAGAAATCCACTTGCTCTCTGTACGATCAGATGAGTTTGTCGCTTGTTTCGCGAACTCTGTCCTGAGTCTATGATTGGAATACACATCACATCTAAAGCTGGATGAGAAGACTGTATGCCAACCAGCATGCTCGCATTTACGAGCCATACACGTTATATTCGGAGTGATACCATGCACAATTTCCTTTTGCGAGATCTTATTTTTCAGCATCATCGGCTGGCTTTATTTGGGCCTCTTGTTGCTACTCATCTACGTTCGTGCTGATGAACCGAACAATTTCCGTCATGAGTACTAGTGTATGGTCATGTATTAAACGAACAACAGCAACAAAGTGAAAATGGTTTCGCTAGCAGCGCTAGCATTATCTGGGCGAAAGCAGGCTTCGACGTGTTCTTGGAGGCCAAGGGTCTGGGTTGGATTGGACAATATTGAACTACCGTCTTTATCATGATGGATCTCAAGTGAGCTCGTTCTAGGCTCTGGGGGATTATATCACCGAGATTGACGGATGGAGATGAGTGACTTTAGTGTTCAATACTCCGAGCAGAGTTGGGAGCAGTAATGAATGGATGACAGTATCAATCCATCGAAATAAAAACTACTTATATTACGGATGCACTTATTGCGTGAACCATAGATGCAAACTCTAAATTCAAATTTAATGGAATATTAAAATATGGATGATTTCTAAGAAACATCTTCTTTTTAGTGTCGTTGGTATCCTCCGACATAATCAATAGCTGGGGTAGAGGAGTGTAAAAGTCACATGACGCTTGTGTATGTGTTTCGAAGACATCGTTATTCGGTTTATCACCATGACTTTCCCACGCATGTCTCACATCTCAGAGACAATTTCCATGCTTCTGGAGGGCGATTCATCCGGATGCGTCCCCGTTAAGAAACGTGCTTGGGTAGCGTGCGTAGATAACCTCGCATCTATACAAAAACGGACAGGAGGCTTCAACACCCAAAGAAAGGTGAGTCAAGATGGAAGCGAGAGAAACAAACAAGTCAGGTGCGGAATTCGGCGAAGAGTGGTGAGTTAGTCTCAGAGACTGTAAATACAGACGTGCCAAAGCATTCATTACTTTACGACCTACTTGAAAATTAAACGATAAAACACCACATCCAAGCGACAAGTAAACAATGCCAATGTGGGGGTGGGAGAGGGAACCAGGCAGACATGTAGTGGTAGGAAAAGAGTTTCGTAATTAAACAAAGTAGATGACCACCATCCTCCGTCGCCCGTACTGTTTAGATGCAAATAATGAACCTTTCTTCCAGCCTCGTCCGTCACGCTCTTGGACAGGCAGGCAAATCATATCTTCCCGACGTCATGGGCGGCCATGATCACTAGCCTTCGTGGCTTCATCGTCTGTGGTCCACCGGTCTTAAAAAATCCTTCTCCCTTTAAAAAGACGTACGTTTTTGTGATACAAGGCAACTCCAATCCTTCCTTCAACCAGCAGCAAAATCCTTACAAAGAAACGGAACCAAGGTCGACCTGGGCGCAGCCAAAACTAGGAAGTAGTATATCTGGCGTAATGGGTGAACCGGACCATCAGTAACCGTCGTCGGCCCAGGGAGTTGCGCAGTTGAGCTGCGCCTCCGCTCCTCTGGTACGACGAGTACAAGAAAAAATCGTGAGCCATGTCCCCGTGGCCCATCTAAGCAGTGTCGTTATTAAGATCGAGGGTATTCGTGTTTTGTGACAGCAATAAAAAAGAATCATTTAGATAAGACCACAGAGACGGAGGTTCTCTTGGATGATGATATCTGGAAATTGTTAGTACGATTGCCTGTTTCCCTACAAAGACATCATAACTTACCATTAACAGCCGCCATCACGAAACGAATCTGAGTAGTATCTGTAGCGCATGTGAAATGCGTGTAGATCTGCTTGGTCTCATGTTGGTTCAAGCTGACGAAACGGTTGAGGATATAGTCGCAGGCAGCAGCGTAGTCATCACCACCCTCGTAGTCGGGGAAGTAATTCTTCATGGGGCTGACAGGAAGCTTCTCCTTGAATCGATCGATTTTGTTGAGGAAAAGAATGATAGATGTCTTGATAAACCACCTCGAGTTGCAGATTGAATCGAAGAGAGTAAGAGCCTCCTGCATTCGGTTGACGGTCTCATCTTCAAACAGCAGCTGATCGTACTCGGAGATAGCGACCAGGAAAAGGATAGTGGTGACATTCTCGAAGCAGTGGATCCACTTCTTTCGTTCGGATCTTTGACCTCCGACGTCGAACATTCGGTATGTGAGGTCGCCGATGATGAATGTGGTCTCGGTGATACCAGTTGTCTTGACACGAGATCGGAGGACATCTTGGTCGTTAGGCATGTAATCAGGAGCAGCGATACGCGCAATGTTGTCAAAGTAGCTATTGGGAGTTAGTTCAGTTCAAGAGGATGGCACCGAATGCGCTTACTATCGAGCGGAATCGTTGAGCTGGTACTCGCGCGATCGCTTGAAACACTCTTGCACGCCACGGTCCTTCCACAAAGCTTCAATGGCGCTACCGACCTCGGGAGGAAGGACGTCGCCTTCAATCTGAGCGGGTTGCATGAAGATGGTCTGGACGTGATACTCCATGCGCTGATCCTCCAAAGGCAGCTCGAGAGACTCCATAGCCTCGAGAATGACACGCATTGACTGGACAGTGTTACTGAAGATGATCTCCTTGAAGGATTCTCGCTCATCGCGTGAATAGCCACCCTCGTGGATGAGCTTCATCTGCTTGAGAATAGTAGACTTTCCGGATTCACCGGCACCTGTTGGAACGTCAGACAATGGACATGATTGAGAGGAACAGCTGTCGCAACTCGACGCCGTTGCAAGTTGCATGTAGTCGAACTAATTCGCAAACGTACCGAGCAGAAGCATCTTGATCTCGTTTCGCTGCATCATCTTGTCGCGCTTGAGCTGGTTCTCAATCTCCTCGTTCCGGGCCTTGCCCTCCTTCTCCTCTGTGCTCATTCCGCAACCCATTGTGACGGTAGTGCTGCCTCCTTTCCGAAAGGGTTATTTGAAATGCTGAAACTGATTAAACAACGTTGACGACGCGGTATCTACGTGTGTCGCCGTGATCGCGAGACAATCGGTATGGTCTGAAGCAGGTCGACGTTAATGATGAACAACGCTCGTAGTCGTGGCTACAACGAAGGACAAGACAAGACAGACAGACTTGCCGAGTTCAAAGCGATCTCGACTTGTCAAGGTATAGAGTAGAGAAGAGAAAAGAGATGAGATGGAAAAGCAGGCGAAAACGAAGGCGAAGGCGATGTAAGGTTGAGGTAAGGTAAAGGTGGAGTGAAGGAAGAGAAAAGGAGATGCAGCCGCAGCTTTTGGCGTAGCGTAGTGACCAGGGACTGGGGGGAGGAGAGGCTGCAATTTGGGGCACGACACACGAGTCGTGCCAACAGAGGCGAAAGGCCCAGCCCAGGGCGGAAATCTCTCGGGCCTCCCCTGGCTCTGGGTTGGCTCGAGCTGGCTCCTGGCTCACGGTCCAGGGGGTGAGGGGCCCCTAAGGTTGGGGCCTTTTTAGGTAGCCTGGGGGGTGGAGACAGGAGACCAGGGGGCGTGTGGTGGTACCTCTCTAGGTGTGATCTCTGTGCAACTCTGGGATTGAGCTGATCAAGTGAAGATGGGAGATGCGCAGCGTACTGAAGAAAAATCAACCAACCAAGAGTATTCAACTTTGTGCAACTGAATAAAAGAAATAACAGAATTGATTGACGACGAGATGGTACGGCGGCAAAGCGTTCTTTTTGCCTTCCCTGGTGATGATGATGCGCCGATGCTGGCTGTGAAAGGTAATGGAAGGCGGCTGGCGGGTATGCGGATGAGTAAGGATATGTCAGAACTGGACGGGCGGGAATGAGGATGAGAATGAGTACAGGACAAAGACCCCTGGCTCAGTAAATACAGTGCAGTAGAGTTAACCCTAAATAAACGGGCGGACCGGAAGTCAGAAGGGAGCACAATGCAGTAAGAGGGGAATTGTGGTTTGAGAAAGGAGAGAGATGAGCTGAGACGCAGAAGCAGCAGAATTGAGACGGCGGCGGGAGAGATCCCAAGTTGGACGGAAATGGGAGAGGGAAAAAAGTATGCGGCCGGGGACACCGTAAACATACCAAGACATCTGATTGGCGAGAAAGGAGAAAGAGGCATGCACTGAGCCAGCCAGATGGGAACTGGTCTGCCACTGGAAGCGAAAGAAGAGAAAAAGAAAATGAGATGAAAGGAGCCATCCCAGTCAGGTACCGCTCGTTTGGCAGTGATCCCCGGCGTTTAGCTGGTAGCTTTCTGGCAAACCTTACCTCCCAGAGCTGGTTAGTAGCATCCTGCTACCGCTTTAGCCCCGGACACTTTCATTTGCATTAGAATCCATGGGCCTCGTTTATTACCTGGGCAGGTACTGTATTAGTTGATGGAGGATAGTTTCACTCCAAAGTCTGACCATTATCGTGGATTATTGGGGTGCTCAGACTTCTGTACAAAGACTCTCGAGAAGACTTTACCGTGGTGCAGCCCAATGCGTACAAGATTGTCACAGAACAGCAATTGCACGAAAACAAAGAGATAGTACTCAACTTGTACCTGGTCTAAGAGCTAGGAAGGGAGTTTGGGGATCCCGGCAGCCAGCCAATACCTGCAGCACCATCCTGGAGGTTATCAAAGCGGACCTCAGGGATGGACCCCCCCTCTGAGGCACTCCATTTTCATCGCCATCAAGGCGCTTCAAGGGAGACTTGAGGACATCAGAGCTACGCCAGCTCGCTAGTAAGGCCTGGGCTGGCTCTTTGCCATGATCCCCTACCTCGGTATTCTCACTAGAGGGAAGGCCTGCACTCTGCAGTTTTGGGGAGAGTCACCATAGAAAGATACGCAAATCACTGCTCGCATCCAAGTATACAGTGTGCCATTCCTCAGCGCAGCCTTGAGCTCGGAGCCTCCCCCACTTCAGTATCACTTGAGAGATCCAGAGGTTGCCCAGCAAAGCTCCCACTGGCTCTCGCTCGTGACGGGAGCGAAAGCCCTGCACTTTAAATGCACAGTGGTGGTCCTCGCATCTGCTGTGACAGCACTGCAGGACGGGCAACAGGAAGAATTTATCAGCAGCTACAACGCCGTTTTTTTCTGTCTCAAGGCAGCGAGCGGCTGTCCTCAAACCAACGAATCTCTTACAGGAACCAATTCAAAGCCAGACCAGGACCACGGTCAGGTGGAGCAATGGTGCCATTTGCTTGGCTGTGGGTATCCATGGGAGATGGGCATGGCATGGTTTCCAGAGCGAGCGCGCGAGCAGGCGTTGACAAATCCGCCTGCCTCATCAGCTAATGAAGCAAGGTCTTGTCGTTGCGCAAATGGAAAAGGGACCTGCTCTTCTTCCAGGCGTTTGTTACTTTGCCTGTTACCATGGCCGGTTGCAGAACAGTTTGCTTAGCTTTGGAAGCCAGTGGATCTTGGTCAATTCAGACATAGGCCTCGCCTTCTGGGTATAGCGTCTTGTCGGACGGGATGATCATGAAAGCCAAAGTACGGATGGTCAGATGATTCAAACAGAAACTTATATAGTTAGTGGAGGTCTAGAAGACTGTAGCAGAGCATATTATGGATGATGATGTCAATTTCTCTTATGGTTTGAGAAGCCAATCGGTTACGGCCGAAAAGTTGCTTTTTGATGGGTTGTTTGCAGGAGATAATCAAAGACATTCGCCAGATGTCGCTTTTGGGTTCAGTGAAAGGTAGGCAGGTACATGGCTGGAACTCGCATTGGGGGTCACCACTAGCAACCAACCGCACTGTACGAAGAAGCCGATCTGCGGGAAGCAGTGGAATAGGGGGGGGGGGAAGGCAGATAGCAGTGATGAACTGTGGGGCTGTTACAGCTCTTTGATACACGACGAATAATAAGGTTGTTCTGGCCGGTTTGAGAGATGACTAACTGCATGACATTGATGGATGAAGCTCTGCTCTGCAGTTGAAACAGCCTTTGGCGGTTTGACCCAGTCTCGATGTTTGATGTTTGAGCTTGATAAAACCGTAGAGCCGTACTCCGTAGAGCCGTAGAGTTGCAGAAGTTGTCATTTCGGCTGTGATCCGAGTTTCATTCTGCTTGCAGCATGAGCATGGCCAATCACTCAGCCCAATTCAGGAACTCTGATCCGAAACACCAAATCGACTGACCTTCACCCTCAAATGTGCTGAAGCGCTATAACTTCCCTGACCTTAATACGACGTTAAAACGGCGAATATTCAATTGTGGCCGTCCCCAGGAGTCAGTATGGATATTCTGTGCGAGGTTGCGATTGGCTATCTGTTGCTGTTACAACTTATGGTTGACGCAAGACTTTAAGTTGCTGGGGTCCCCATGACACGATGATACCTTATCATGATTCATTTGTTTTCATTTTCAATGCAGCAGCAGGTGCTAGGTACCGGATCAAACGTCAACAAACATCCATGAGGTTAATTACAGTGGAAGTTTCTTGCTTGGCTTTCAGTTATAGTGTCTATCAAACAAGACTCCACTTATAAACACCAAGATCTATCAATATCAACTCCTCTCAGCACGAGACAACATCGGCTCATTGCATCAAGGCGCTTCCGTCCCGCTCCCGCAGTCAGTCGTCATCTCCTAATTATTCTATTATCGTCCACCTCCAACTTTCTCTGCCGTGTCCTACCGTATCCATTCTCCGCATTACAGATACCGTCCATTCTTCTGTGCACTCAATACTGGATGCTTAACGTTTCAGTCGTTTGCACTTTGCAGCATCTTGGCTAAACCCCTGGTCTCCTGACTGGGGGTCTTCCTAGATAATGGGTCGTCGCAGGCGCTACTAAAGGGGGATCGCCCAAGGGTAGAGAAGCCATCTAGAAGAGGAACCTCCATTTCTTCCCGTAATGTCCGTGCTGTTATCCTTGTTTCATTGCTCTTTCACATCGGTACGTTTATCTTATTCAAGACTCTCTGGTCTGACAAACAACTATCGATCAAACTATTCTCTCCGTGGGAACTGGTATCTTTCGATAAACGGGACTCTTTAATTAAGTTCTCTTATAAGCAAACACATAACTCGGGGACAACTACATGCGGCTGGCCACAGGAACATGCTACACTAGCACCATACTTAACACTTTATTTGCGACACAGCTTGCGTCTTTGTGTATCATCGGAGTTAACCATCTTTCTCCATCCAACGGTCGAGGCGTCACTGGAAACAATGGAATACCGCATTGCGTCCAACCACGCAGATTCTCGGTTCCGCCATCAAGAAGATCTACAGCTAATGAGTGGAAGTGTCGCTGCGACGTCCCGTCGATCAGCAATGGAGCCGCGCGAGACAGGGGACTTTGGCATGCAGTCCAGTCTGGTCAGCGATATCAATCAAACGACAAAAATGTGACACTCAGACCGTTTAGTGTTTTTTTCTTGACTGACTGGCAGCTTAACTATCGCGATCGACCAAGTCCGAGCAAATAATCTTGGAATCCATAGTTACAGATTTGGCTCTACCTGCCCGGTTAAGCATTACCGTACTGTCTCCCAGCCTCTGGGAAGAAGCTTAACTACAAAATGATAATGTCGTCGTGACTGACTCAAGTGTAGCGGACATCTGTTAGCTAGCCTTTCGTCGTTTATGGAGCAGACGACTCACAATCCAATCAACGCCACAGATCTTGCCAGGGAAATGTGCGCCGAGACGCGATGATCCTCAAGAGCCTCGGCCACGCCCTCTACTCTAATTGGCCTTTACTGCCAAGTGTCAATAATTGGCAGTTAAAGGCGATTCCGTGTTGGTCCACCTGCTCCTTGTGGTTGGCCGATGATGCTTCCATGTTGGTGATCAGACCTCTCCATGTATGTGAGTCCCTGCAAACTTTTGATCACCTGCGTTCACAAACCAAGATATTGGTCGGTCAGGTCAGTGTCTGTAAAATAACGTTGTCCGGTCTGCATCGGCCAAACCTAAATATCTTTGAAAGCACTTGCTTTTTTGAAATTGTTTCAAGACTGTTCGTCTCTTGGGGGAGTGATCCATAGATTCTATTCGCTAAGATCCAAGTCTCAGATCTTGAACTACATATCAAATAACTGGCCATCCCTGTCCCGCGCTTCCGAGTTCCAGGAATCTGGTGCTGTGAGAATATACGAATAGCATCATGATGATCCTCACTTACGCTTCACGGGCGCTTTGCTGCGTCCGTTTGCCAATGCTGTAACAAACCTCCTGCGGTCATCTAGATACTGTTGGCTGAAGGTATAATATTCCGAATATCGAACTGAAGCCATCCTTGCTAGCAAAGAAAGCTCTCAGACCCTAAATCTCGCGTGGGCTTTTAATGAAATAAAGCAATTTCACAAGACGGCGGTCATTTAGCGAAGTGGAGCCCACCAAGTTTCCAGATGGGACCATTTTCTCAAACAGGGTGACCACATGGCAGAATTGTTCCGCTTTTGATCTACTGCTGATGTAGATATGCATACGACCTGTGTAATTACAATGGCATCATCTCCCAGCAACCAACCGAGACGGATAACACAATTACGAGTATGGTACCTCTGTTACCGATTCAATACAACGCTGGATCTGAATGTTGCTCCTTTTGGATATCATTGGCCTGATTAGCCCTTATTCTCCAAGTTCATGACGGGCATGGTTGGCTGACCTAGGTGTTTTAACACAGAGAGAGTCACAGATATTGGCAACTTTAAACATACATCTTATTCTTCGTTTCACTTCCAAGAAGCTGCTGAGATTAAAGCGTTCAGCCAATTTCTGGGCTAATAATTTTGACCAGAAGAACCAGCACCTCGTAGTGCAGGTGTCGAAACCATGAAGTCCTCAAGCGGCATAGTTCAACCGATGGCAAAGCTTCAACTTCGTTGCCAAGTGACAAACTCGGTGAACCCGTCAAAACTCCTGACAGATCGTTTGAAGCTGAACCGGACTTTCAGTCGGATATGAAACCGAAACTCAACTAATTAGTGGGCAGAGAGGAAGTTCTAGCTCCAAGAGCTCGTGAGCGGTTACCTCACACGCTGTGGTTTGCGAATTATTTTACATATCGACGGCAATATGAAAGCAGTGCTTAATTTACAGAAAAATGAAGCTTGCACTTATAGAAATAGCTGAGGCGGTTGATCTGCTCCGTACCTACCTTCAGATTTCAAGTATAACCCAAGTTCTAGTAGAGACTATGGTCGCCCTGACCAAGCCACCACATGACTTCCGAAGCCAACATAATGCCATGTTCTGTACAATTCGGGCATGGTGACTACCCCGTCTTCAATCATTCAGCTTGTCGAGGTCCGCCCAACGAAGCCAATACATAGTGGCCGTCTCCCGATATCAAATCAACGCAACTCGATTCAACATCGAACTCGCCACAGACACTGGCATCGGGAATAGTAATAGTCAAGCTCGAAAGTCAGTTACAAGGCCAACGCTTCCCAGCCTAACCAGGGTCGGTGTTAAGAATGGAGGCTGGCTTACTCTGAGGTCTGTAACAGGAAGTCAACTACTAAGGGACTGCCACTACCATGTACAGTATTTTGCAGAGTTATTGTGAGTTCCGGTCTTACAAAACACACTTGCGGTATTGTCGTTTTGCTCCGGTGACTCTGCCTCGGACCTGGTGGCCGAAAACTTGCATACACATCCGTCTGTTCTGTTCATGATTGGCTTTACATGGATTTCAACAGAAACCATTCGTCTGCGGACGTATTCCGGGGATGGCAGAGATCGGCTTGTCGTCGGATATGGAGGTTTTGTATAAGCAGTCACTTGTTTGAAAGGGGTGATAAAATCGGAGCAGAGAATCTTTTACATCCCACAGATAAGCTGCGAGAAATCTATAGTCCACATGATTGGAGGCCTGCATATAAAGAGCACAGTCTCTCTGCCTTGATCAACCCAATGAATACATCATAAGCCCCAGCTCAATATCGTGTCTGAAGATCTTCTCAACATGTATACAACAGTCTCTCGACGTCTTACTAAGTTAAGCTTGAACATCAAATCGACGGTCATTCACCGTTTCGGTGGCGAAGCTCTGAAACCCCTTGTGGCTGGGACAATCGAGATGGGATAGTAGCTAAATCTATTGAGTTGAGTCAAGATCTCTATCGGTTCCAGTGTCCTAAAGAGGCCTCGCGGCTAGAGAAAATGGCAGGAGAAAAGAAATGGCAGGGAAATCGGTCGATATGAGAGTCTATACCCGCCTTGGCACTGTAGCTTGGCGGCGCCACTAATTGACAACACCTGCAGATCGCCAACTCAACACCAAGCCCACCTCAAACTTCAACTTTCACACCGCTGAGCCCAGAACAACGGGGAAGGCGAAAACAAGCCTCTTTTGGGGGAAGAAAAACCGGCAACTATCAAGATTGATCTAATATTCAAAAAATGTCTATTCCTATGCATCGACTGGGCGGTCGCGGTACGTCATCACCTAAACGATGGGCGTTTGTTGTTTGCGCCGGAATCGGAAACGCGACGGTTCAGAGTGTGGCAGTTGAAAAATAGGCTTTAAGCACTAACAAATCGACTTGTTAGCCTTTGCCCACGACGATGACAATATCGAACAAGAGTACGACCGATTGAGAGACATGGCGCGAGCCGAGGCTGAGAAGCGCAATGATTGCTTCGCCCGCGTACGTTTCATTCGGGTCATGCCTATCGAGGCGTTCATATACACAGTCAACACAATGTAGCTGACTTTTGTTGTAGTCGCGACAGGCATACGAAGATGGCGATGGTGCTGGAGCAAAGGAGCTCTCCAACCAAGGCAAGGCGCACGCTGCGCGGATGGACGACTACAACCAGCAAGCCGCCGACTTCATCTTCCGTGAGAACAACGCCTCTGGCCGCGTAGAGGCAGATTCGATCGATCTTCACGGCCTCTACGTTGAAGAGGCGGAGCGAATCCTCGAGGAGCGCATTCGATCCGACCAAGCCAATGGCCAGACACATCTCTATGCTATCGTCGGCAAGGGAAATCACTCCGCTGGTGGTGTACAAAAGCTCAAGCCCAAGGTCGAGGAGTTGTGTCAAGAGCTTGGACTTCGATACCAGACCGATGAAGAGAACACTGGTAGAATAATCATCAACCTCCAAGGCGGCGAGCCTGTTCCTCCCTCGCACTCTGATGGCTATGGCGGCCACCATGGCGGACAGCAGCAGCATCATCAGCCTCAGCACGGCCAGCAAGAACAGCAGAACGACGGCGTAGGACAGTTTGTGGAGAAAAAGCTTCCCTGGCTCCTGCAAAAGTTGGAGAAGGCCTGCTGTGTGGTCATGTAAGGTTTGGATACACTCTTATGGGTTGCCATTTGTGGAAAGCATCTCTGGACTGCTTGTTTAACGCGCTTATACCCTGGTTGTATAGGGCTGGAAAATTTCTGGCTTCTCAAATCTGTGCTCATGATTGTTATCTTTTCAAACATTCTGAAAACGTTAGACGATTTAGATGAGATGTTCGCGTTCAGCTGAAGTGTTTTAAGAATTATCACATTGTTGTCGATTGGATCTGACATAAAACACATATCACATGTAAACCAAGGCTCATCTATACCCAATTCCCACTCAGCGATGAATGCTGCAAACGCTTTCTTATATAACCTGATTGTTTCCTGCCAAAATTTCCCTTGCATCCCTTGTTCATGCTTCGGGTGGAGTCTTCATGTTCATTGCTTGGTTCTCTGTGTGCTGAGGAGCCTTGGGAAGGGTGAATCCCACAGCCTCGCAGATGATGGCAACCATCATCTCCATAATTACAGCAGCACCGAGATATAGCCAGGTATCCTGCTTATGGCCGCCGAGAATCAGAGCACAGGCGTAGCCAAGTCGGACGATCATGAAGGGCAAAGAAGCACCAATAGCGATGAGAAGTCGTCGCTCACCATGAGCGATGTAGGACTGGTTGCTGAGGGCGAGGATGAACTGGCCAACAACCAGGACAAGAACAACAATCATAAGAATGATACCGACTTTGCTCAAGGTGCTGTACTGGATCTTGGGGGTGGCGCCGTTGAGGGTGTAGTTGGAGTTAGCACTGCCAACTGAAATAAGAATAACAGCAACGAGCATCAGCAATTGAATGGCACGCTGATAGACTATCTGAACACCAGTTCCACCCGATCGTTTGATAGACTCAAAGCAGCGACCAAGTAAGCCCAGATTGATAAGGATCAATGGGCCAAGACCGAGACCATTGAGTGTAATCCAGCCAACATAGAGACTTGTGTTGCTAGGGTCGTTAACAGTCCCAAGAAGAAGACCAGAGCCGATTATACGGGCTAATGATAGGATGACAATGTAGAACCAGCCAGCGTTGCGGGAGAAGCCATGAATCTTGCAGAGGAAAAGGGCTCCGAAAAGGAGAAAGGTATAGACGACAATCTCAGCGATGGCGATATCGTCGTGTGAGTTTAAAGAGCCAGCCATTTTGAGCGGCCTTCCCTTGAATATATAAGTGTAAAGGTTTTTGATTATTGAAAAGGCTGTTCAGGGAATAGTTGACTTGTAAGTCGAGTTGATGTTGGTGAGTGGAGGATTAATAGATGAGAAGAAGGTATAACTGCCCCGTTGTTCTGATTTATCAGAAGACTTTCAAAACTCGAGAGACACAGACTTCTTTATATACATCTCGACATCGAATTACACTCCCAAGTCGACTATAGGAGACGCTGCGTAGTCGGCACCACGGCATAGCCTCAGACCATTGACATCTCGAACGACTTACCCAAAGAGAAGAGATCCTTTGCCCCTCTTGAAGATAAGCAAGCGCTAAACCATAACCTTATGGCCGTGTGGCTTTCTCAAACCACGGCCCGGCACCATTCCCGACTGAACGAGTAGAACTCGAAATGAGAACGCAACATTGGGCGAAGGCTAAGTTCCCTCATCGAATTGGATACTAGATCAGGTTAAGCGTGAGATCTGCGTAAAAGCAGCTGCAGGGTATCGTGCGTGGCTGTACAGATTCGCAATGCCACTTTACCTTGTAGGGCTGTCCATTCGAGTGCCGTGATCCGTGAACTCGGCCGCGAACGAGCTAAACGAGTCCCAATATGTCAATTTGTGACACTTCTTCTGCAGGTAAGACTGTGGCTTGTTTTTTAGATAGTAGCTTCTGTCAAATGGTATCTTGAATAGCTCATTTCGAGAATGTCAGTATCCATCTCTGTTCCAACTTTATTCAGCTTTACCGCCTTCAGAGTCCGCTATGTTGAATGAGAGGCCGTATTGTAACACTGCAACAAAGAGTCTCGAGGCTAGACATCAATTCTCTCTCAATTAATAGCCAAAAACAAGACGGCAGCTTAACTCGTGGCGTTGAAGAAAAGACAAAGAATTGACCTAGGGACCGTGCTACGGGTATGTGCTGTACCTGCTAGTGCATATGCCTCCGGTAGAAGGGTCTCTGTATGTACTCCGTACCGACCGAGCTAATGGAAGCCAAACCCCACACAAAACGAACCCTCCAAATGACGTCGAGTCTCAAAATTCTCCAATCGACAACTTCAACCTCACTGACTACCTAGGTAGGTTGGCAGAAGTCATAGCCACTTCCTACTCACTGGTGCGAATGCATATACCAATTTGTAAGGATTGAACCACTACCTAGTCAAGGATGCCTGTATGTCTTCCACACCTTGCGCCGATACCCACTACCCCTCAACTAACACCATTGACCAGCTCATAATTGTCTCTGGACTGCCCACCTCGGGCAAGTCAACACGATCAAAGCAACTACACGACTACCTCTCCAATCGCATCGCCAACACAAAGTACCGACTACACCTCATCTCTGACGAATCTCTCTCCATATCCCGCATCGTCTACGATCTATCGAGTCTCCCCGCACATACCCGATCCGCGAATGCCTCTGAAAAGGATGCTCGTGCTGCGATCTACGGTGCTGTGAAGCGCGTGCTTAGCGACAAGGATATTGTGATTCTTGACAGTTTGAACTATATCAAGGGTTGGCGATATCAATTACACTGCGAATCTAAAGCAGTGCGCACACCAAGCTGCATATTACAGATCGGTTGCTCGATAGACAAGGCAAGGGAAGTCAACGAAGCTAGGTTGCGGAAGAGGGAAGCCGACTCAATCAAGTCTGTGTGTACAGAGAACACCACAACCCCAGCTGCAGATTCCATTGATGCGCCTGTCGTCTCTACAGAGCCCTACGAGCCAGGCAACTGGGATAACTTGGTCTTTCGATATGAAGAGCCAAATCCCATGACTCGATGGGACAGCCCCCTCTTCACCCTTATCTGGGAGGATGACAAGGCACAAACCGAAAGGGTCTTCTCAGACCTTTGGGACGCAATAGCAGGGGAAACCCGCAAAGTCGTGCGACCGAATCAAGCAACCATACAGCGCGGCCGTGAAGAGAGCGGTGACTATCTATATCTTCTAGACCGTGAGACATCAGACGTTGTAAAGCGAATAGTCGAGGCGCAGCGAGAGGGCGACGATGTTGATGAAGTGCGAATACCATCTGGCTCCGAAGAACTTACGATACATCTGCCAGCTGGTAAGAAGGTTGGCTTGCCGCAATTGCAGAGATTAAGGAGGGCGTTTATGGGATTGAATAGAGGGGGTATTGGTTTGGAGGCCGTGGGCGATATGAAGTCCTCTAGATTGAGAGATACGTTTGTGACTTATCTCAACGATGCGTTTGAAAAGGATGAGTAATGCGTTTCTAGTCGGAATAAGAAACCTCTTTGTCAATGCTGTGTAGGCAGCTCGAGATTATGCCACAGCAATCTCTGATAGAAATACCGACATCGAGATACCTATATTATTCTGTGATCGAGTTGAGTTGCATACATCCAGCACCATGCAGTCCAAGGATAGGTAAGATAAGAGTGCGGTCTGCATTAACAATTCTTATTCATCGCACTGAGAACTTGATATCTTCATCATGATGAGCTCATCAGTTAACAGAGCTTATTGCATGCCCCATTCAAAACTATAGGGTAACCTCATGACCGATTAGAAATCAGCAACAACATTAAGGTAGGTACGATTTTCTATACTTTTCTTTCTTGCTCGTGCACTTTTAACTGCTTCTTGACGCCTAGAAACTCGATAGGGCACAAAAAACTCCGAATAAATGCACACGTTACGGTTAGCCTAACTTATGCAGTGCACATGATAGACAAATGTTGTTGGGCCATGAACATGATAACTGACGCGCAGTGTTAACCACAATGGCACAAGCATTGATGGAGCATAAATTAGTTAAAGCATCTCACGGATGAGAGGAAGTCCCAGTTACACCAATCCATCATATTTGTAAGCCGCTTGCTATGAATGACTGAATGAGTCGAGGCCGAGTGTGGCAATGAGGCAAGACACATAAGAAATAGGACTGCTAAGAATTATCATAAGAGGCAAAATAACAAGAGATAACAGAGCGGCGAATGAGTCAAGATTGGCCTTTAGTAAGTATTGCCCTCTGAGACGCTATCTGTCAAGGTAGGCAATTGAAGCCACGCAACAGAGCCTTTGATCCGCCATGACCGCCATATGCACCTGTTGAGACACAGTCTAGAGCGAGCTACCAATGCACGAGCTAACATAAATACAGTAGTGTACTCGTTTCCTACCTTGTCCTCCAAAAGAGTGGCGGGTTCAAGAGAGGATATATTATAATTATAGGTACTCATTGAAGCATTGCCAGTGAAGTTGTAGGCAGGCAACGTATCTAGAGGTACTTCATGTTCTGAATGGAAGCTTCTGCTGGGTTCTACCTTTGATCCATTGTAGGTAGTCGTCACTCTCTGTTTGCCTGTTGCTACCGCCTTGCGCCGCCCGTGCTTCATCATAGTGCCAGCCTAGAGCCCCACCATCAAACACGGCTGAGCTAAGCTCCTCTCACCCCTGTAACATTATTGTTCCGCCCCGATCCAGGGCATTCGGTGATATCATTGGCCCACAGCTGTGGCGGTCGGTCAGTGAATCGCTCTCAATAGCCGTTCCGGAGGGAAGGTGCCCTGTGGCCTTTGAACAGCTGCAACCTTCGTTACCTCACCTTCGACTCTGCTTTAACTCCTCCACATCTCTCAAACTTCAACACCGAACTTTCTCTCCATTTATTCCCTCACATCCTCTTCCACCCCGCCATCCCTACTTAAACACCAGATACCGCACGCAAGAGCCAGCGCCTGGCTTTTTACGCAACACTCACAGTTCCCCCTCCTTCGTCATCAACGAACTATCACCAGCTTCATCTGAAGCATACAGATAATCATCATGGCTCCCCAGCCTGACGAGCACCCCCACAAGAAGGTCAACTTGACGTACGTAATTACTCACCTATGGGATCATCCACACTATCTGCTTTTTTGATAAACAGACTGGCTAACTAGGTTACAGTGACCCCTCCGGCGCCGAGGTCAAGAACGTTCGTAACATCTGATCCCGAAGGATTTCCAACATGTAACTAACCATTTTGCAGGAAGATGACGTTGCGACCGCGATTCTCAAGAAGAAGAAGAAGCCCAACCAGTTGATGTGAGTATCCTGCGCTGTGAAGTAGGCAGACAATAGCTGATATCTTCAAGGGTCACCGATGCCGTCAACGATGACAACAGCATCATCGCCCTCTCCGAGGCTACCATGGACCAGCTCCAACTTTTTCGAGGTGACACCGTCCTGGTTCGAGGCAAGAAGAGAAAGGACACTGTTCTCATTGTTCTTGCCGACGATGAGCTCGATGATGGCAGCGCTCGCATCAACCGAGTCGTTCGTCATAACCTACGAGTCAAGCATGGTGACATGATCACCATCCACCCTTGCCCCGATATCAAATATGTTGGTATTCACCTTGCCCGGACACTTGAGAACTTTGACTCCTAATGCCTTCGTAGGCCAAGCGAATTGCCGTCCTCCCCATCGCTGACACCGTTGAGGGTATCACCGGATCCCTCTTTGACGTTTTCCTCGCTCCCTACTTCCGAGAAGCTTACCGACCTGTTCGCCAAGGAGATCTGTTCATCGTCCGTGGTGGTATGAGACAAGTAGAATTCAAGGTGGTTGAGGTGGATCCCCCTGAGTATGGTATCGTCGCACAAGATACTGTCATCCACTGTGAAGGTGAGCCCATCCAACGAGATGAGGAGGAAAACAACCTCAATGAGGTTGGCTATGATGATATTGGTGGATGTCGAAAGCAGATGGCTCAGATCCGAGAGATGGTTGAGCTTCCTCTCCGACATCCCCAGCTCTTCAAGTCCATTGGTATCAAGCCTCCTCGGGGTGTTTTGCTCTATGGACCCCCTGGTACCGGTAAGACTTTGATGGCTCGAGCCGTCGCCAACGAGACCGGTGCTTTCTTCTTCCTTATTAATGGACCTGAGATTATGTCCAAGATGGCCGGTGAGTCCGAGTCAAACCTTCGAAAGGCGTTCGAAGAGGCCGAGAAAAACTCCCCCGCTATTATTTTTATCGATGAGATCGACTCTATCGCCCCCAAGCGTGAGAAGACCAACGGTGAGGTCGAGCGACGAGTTGTTTCTCAGCTCCTTACTCTCATGGACGGCATGAAAGCTCGTTCCAACGTTGTTGTCATGGCTGCCACCAACCGACCCAACTCTATCGATCCCGCTCTTCGACGATTCGGCCGTTTCGATCGTGAGGTCGACATTGGTATCCCCGACCCTACTGGCCGTCTCGAGATTCTCCAGATTCACACCAAGAACATGAAACTCGGTGACGACGTCGACCTGGAACAAATTGCTTCCGAGACTCATGGCTACGTCGGTTCCGATGTTGCTGCCCTCTGCTCTGAGGCCGCTATGCAGCAGATTCGTGAGAAGATGGATCTCATCGATCTTGACGAGGACACGATTGATGCCGAGGTCCTTGACTCCCTTGGTGTCACTATGGAGAACTTCCGCTTCGCCCTCGGTGTTTCCAACCCCTCTGCTCTTCGCGAGGTTGCTGTTGTCGAAGTCCCCAACGTTCGATGGGAGGACATTGGTGGTCTCGAGGAGGTCAAGCAGGACCTCAAGGAGAACGTTCAGTACCCAGTTGACCACCCCGAGAAGTACCTCAAGTTCGGTATGTCTCCTTCTCGAGGTGTGCTGTTCTTTGGTCCTCCTGGTACTGGTAAAACTATGTTGGCCAAGGCCGTCGCCAACGAGTGTGCTGCCAACTTCATCTCCGTCAAGGGACCCGAACTTCTCAGTATGTGGTTCGGCGAGTCTGAGAGCAACATCCGGGACATCTTCGACAAGGCCCGTGCCGCTGCTCCTTGTGTCGTCTTCCTTGACGAGCTTGACTCCATTGCCAAGGCCCGTGGTGGATCAATGGGTGATGCTGGTGGTGCTTCCGACCGTGTTGTCAACCAGCTCCTGACTGAGATGGATGGTATGACTTCCAAGAAGAACGTCTTCGTTATTGGTGCCACCAACCGACCTGAGCAGCTTGACCCTGCTCTGTGCCGACCGGGCCGACTCGACTCACTCATCTACGTGCCTCTGCCCGATGAACCTGGCCGTCTCAGCATTATCAAGGCTCAGCTCCGCAAGACACCCATTGCCTCCGACATCGATTTTGGCTACATTGCCTCCAAGACCCACGGCTTTTCTGGTGCCGATATCGGCTTCATCACACAGCGTGCAGTCAAGATCGCCATCAAGGAGTCCATCGCTCTCGACATCGAGCGCCAGAAGGCTCGCGAGGCCGCTGGTGATGAGATGGACACTGACGAGGATGCCGAGGACCCCGTGCCTGAGTTGACCAAGGCTCACTTTGAGGAGGCCATGCAGATGGCTCGTCGATCAGTGTCTGATGTCGAAATCCGCCGGTATGAGGCTTTTGCCCAGCAGATGAAGAATGCTGGTCCGGGTGCTTTCTTCAAGTTCCCTGAGGCTGGTGCCGAGGCCGCTGGAGCTGATGGTGGTAACTCATTCGGCGATGCTGGCAACGATGATGATCTCTACGACTAAGGACGGCAACGACTGTATGGACATTGGTCCTTTGTATTCTAATAATTTCACTCACGCATCTCTACATCAGCCTTCGATCAGTCAGTGGGGAGAATCTATCCACCCACATCATGGCTGATATTGGAATGGGAGTTGGTAGAATGGTAGAGGCGAGAAGAACGGCAACATGACCCTGGCATTTCTGAAGCACCAGGGAGATATGATTGTAGTCATGAGGTGACCCAAGACGGATTGCGTTTTGATAGACGATGAAATTGATTCCCTTACTTTAACCATGCAGAACAAATGGTATTTTCCGGTGCAAGTAGCTAATGTGAAACGCTTAATCGTTATACAGCAATGCTAGTGAACTTTGCGTATATCTAACTGGAAGATTTATTACAAATATCATTCGCAACATCAAATATCAAATGACCAACATGGGCGGTATTCATTATCAAAAAAGTCTATTCGTGTGTGTCATGCGTGAGCCTCATCTCATATTCATGGTTTCGGGTTTGGTATCATCCATACATCCATCCCGTCTCCCGTCTCCCTCTCTGCACTCATCGTATAAATCTGTTTGCGTGCATTATAAGGCTGTTACTCAAGAGAAGCTCCATCTAGCCTATCCTTGTGAGCTTATCCTGATTTGCCTAATCTTGTTGGTTATTGGACTTGGTTGTGTAGAGTATGGTTGCTATCGCCGAAATTATCACACCTGGCCACATCCAATTGAGGCTTGGGGTTTGCTGCGGTGTTCGGCTTGTCGTGATGCTATGATGCTATGATGCTATGATGCTGCGCATGCTTTCGATGGCACGAACATCCTTATATCGCCTCTCGACTCTTGTTCATCGTTTTTTACAACCTGATAACCACATCTTAAGCAGCTCCCTCATCCTCGATCTCGCAAACGGCTTCCAAGCTTTCCCTCGTGACTCGGAGAGCCTCCTCAACGACAGACTCCGGCACAGCAAGACTAGGCTTAGTATCCGCCGCGCCGTTAGTCTTAGGGGCATCGCCATTTGTTGCCGGCTTGGCGCTCGTACCATTTGAGCTCGAGGAGACGGGGTTCAGGGCCGAATCGTGGCGAACATCTTCAAGGACACGACTCAAGAGCGCGGGAAAGGTCGTCACTTCGCCGGAGCGCAGAAGTGCGAGGGCGTGCGATTGAATAGCCGTGGGCCAGTTCGTAGAGTGTGAGTTAAGTGTGTGGAGAAGAGCGTCTTGTATCCTTGGAACGTCTGTTAGTAGGTTGTCATGATAGCTATATTGGCTTAGAGGGGGGAATAGTACTTTGAGACGTGACCGTCGCGCAGAAGCACCGTATTGATCTGTGAACGTAGGTCTGGGTCTAGAGTTGCCTGTGTGTGGTTTGCGGCGCTAGAGGGCACCTTAACGGGTGTGGAGGGTGTGTTGTTGGACATGATGGCGATGGAAGTAGATGTGATGGATTTGTTCCCTTCAAGGGAGAGCGCCAGTGAGAGACGACGAAAAGAGGTGTTATAAGTAACTATAGATCAGTGAATTAGATTGGCCTGTTCGTCCGATTTAACAGATCGTATATAGGCTGAAGCAAAGAGCCCTCGATTGGTGGTTCCCAAGCTCAACGATCGTAGACAAGGTCGGGAGTGTTGCTTCCTTTATTTCCAGGATAGCGACTGGGCTGCCACACGAAGATCAACAGAAGTTCTTCAGTATTAATTCGAGCCCTATAGAGTTCTCACCCACCAGGGAATTGTCGATAGAGGTCAAGTCAAAGACGTAGAGGATAGTGGTTGATCGTCAGAATGCAGTAGCAAGGCTGAGGCTGGGGGAAAAGGTTCTGGGCGCGCAAGGCTGAAAGGTTTAGGGACGCCCAACTCCACTTTGACTGTGGCTGAGTAACTTACTGTCCTCCTATCAGCCAATCTACCTAAACACCAATTTGGATAGTCACAACAATAAGCACTTTCAAGTATTCGATTCTTCCTAGGTATTGATAAACAATAAGGTAGTCAATGTCTCATCATTTACAACAAGTAACAAGCCATTTTTGTTGGATCAGAAATTCCTCAGTTGTCTATCTGTAGTTAGCATTGCTTTTTCTTTTCCCTAGTCAAGATTGCTTTGCTTGTTGAGTGGCTTGTTTACGGGTTTGCCCCTAGTTCATTGATTTACATCACGCATGAAGAATCATAGAGGGAATCTCGTTTATCTCACCAAATTCATCATAGGTCATTCTCGATTTAAAAAGGAGCAAGACCTAGTAACACTTCCCCATATTTGTGGACCAGTGAGATAAACACTCTGGATTTGCCATTTCCATTACATCTGAATGTTGACTTCATTCATCACCCAAACTAATGTTTCCTACAAACGTGGAACTATGAGTCTCTGATATGGTTTTATGCTCTATGTTCGGCATTTTGGATAGGTAATCTTGGTTATGGTTCAAGCCAAATAAGCTCCAGGGTGTACCGACATTTGACAATGACAGTTCGGGCCATAAACCCACCACACTCCTGATGTAATAGGAGCTGATAAAGAAAGCTTACCACAGCTTAACAAGATCTATAGATCCAGATTTGATCAGGCTTCGTGCCGTCTGGGTATGAATGCTCAATGAACCTCACGGTTCGCATCATCTTTCTGGAAGATAACAACTCACTAACTACTGAACGCTCAGCAACTTACGGCGACCATACCTGTGAGAGTTCAGAATGACCAAGTCAGTTAGTCTCCGTGAGCATGTCATCATGTCATGATGCTTCGTTATGGCCTCAAATGGCTGTCGTGCATCCGAATCCGCTCTGACTTGCCAGCCCACTTTCAGCCGCAATAGGTAACAAGTCAATAAATACACCTACCTACCTAGGTATGCAACAGTAATTGGGTAAATCTAAGCTCCAGTCCGGGCATATCGTGCCCGCTAGGTATCTCTTAGATACGACCTGAAAAACGGCTGACAGTCCTCCTCTGTCCGTCGATACATGGTTTGGACACTGGCATATCTGAGTGACCTTACTTAACTTCTCAATAACCCCTGCCCCCATTTCTCACACGCCAACAATATCTGTAGAGTTGAGCCGGGACTTGGTCGCACAAGCCGTATCATCATGACAATGTTTTCCGCCATTGATCTAGACCAACGGTCTGGTTCTTCGGTTCGCTAGAGGTCACAACATCGGGGCTGACAGAAGCTATTCGCCATGGCTAATTTGGGATGCCGCGGCTCTTTTCGAATAAACCTACCCTACGTTTCAAAATGTAGCTTGTCTATTGCCCATTGGAAGACAGGATAGGACAGAATCTGCTCACCTGACGGGGGGAACAGAGTTCCCCGTCCCGTGCACTAGGCATAGCATTGGTAGAGGATGCAACCACCCTCACTCATCCTTATTAGCCAACAAGGACAATGCGGATGGGATCCGGGAGCACCCACTGTTTGGTTGAGGGATTCGCGGCGTCCCATGGTCAACGGTAGTACGATGTGGCTACCGGGCTGACATTTGTGCCCATGACGACAAACAAACATAGTTATGCCATGATCCATGGTGTCGAGCCCAACTAAATTACCTACCTACCTATAGTACCTATGCAGGACGTTCAGACGGGTACTTTACCCCAGGCACACACTGCACAGACTGGCTGTACCCGAGTTGACCATGTATACCATCTCACACCGGAAATCCTACCTTTCGAGCTGGACTTGGACCGACTTACGGCCCGACCCGTTGGTATACCCGGTAGTGACAGCTTCCCGGCTGTTGAAGCATGTGTACTGTGCCAACTTCCACACCGACATCTCGCCGTTTTGTCTGTTGGTTTGTGCCACACCATAACCACAATCAACGGGAATTGGGCTTCCTGGAGCTATCCAGTATACTTTGCCGGAAGTTTCACCCCCCGCGCTGAATCCGAGCCATCACATGAGCCCTTTTTGCCGCGAGATGAGATAACTTGGGGAATTCAACTGGATGTTCTTGGCTGAGGGGCGAATTGCTTGTGCTCGGTAGCTCACCGACCCCGGCAGCCACCCCGACATTTCGCTTATAATTGTATAAGCGGTGAACAGCACCCAAGAAGCAACGAAAAGTTCCTATCGATGAACCCTATCTCACCAGCCCATCACAGTTGCAGCTGAGAGCAGGGAGAGGTCTTGGATTCTTGTTATTCCACGTCAGGCAGGCCCCAACTCACAGCTGTTCAAGGGTTTGTTCCTTCTTCCACTAACTTTGACGGCAAGAAATCCTTGCTAAAGGTGTTGGGTATCCCGGAGTTTTTTCAGCGGCTTGCATATAGTCTGCAACGCCATGGGAAGCTTTCCCTGATCATGGTTTTGAGTACGAGCCAAAAAGGGCAGTAGGTCCTCAGCACACATTCAATACCAACCATGAGCCTGTGGTAGCGTTTGGCAATGGCCTGTAATTCAAATCTCCGATGTCAGATGCTCACCATGTTGATGGCTCTTCGAATCGGCGGAGCGAACAATAGCTGTTTGATATCCTCACTGCATGAGGCGAAAGCTTCTGATAGGACAGGCTGGTGAATCTGAAACGAATGCACTGATCGCAAACACAATAAAGTAACCGCCCTGCATACCACTTGGTGGAGTTCAGATTTGGAGCTGTATGTCTCGGCCTTCCCCAAGGGTTGCAGAGCTCTGGCCAGATCTGCATGCTTTTCCAGGCGAGGGAAGAGAGGAATAGAGAGCTTGCCCAGTTACACACGCGTTTGTCAATGCCTAGCATCTCATAGCCCCTCCTTTAGTCGTCGCTGCTCGCTCTTCTATTCCCCCATTAGTATCGCTATGTCTTATCTCCTAAAACACGGAGATTTCGACACACCGTACAAACCCTCTGAAACTAATATTTGAGGGATATATGCGACCGGGCGGCTTTATTCAGCCGATGAAACCCCCGTCATGTTATAAGCATTGACGAAAATGCATTTGGATATCATCGTGCTTCGCGGTGAAGCTAGTTGGACCCATTGGAGCGGAAACCTGCAAGCTTTTTCTATCACAATGCAACCGTTATCGAAACTCGGGATGAACCCCATTTGCTGGATTAAAGTCCTGTTAGTCGCCAGACTTGTCGGTGAGCTAGTTCTCGAGATATCTGTTTACCTGAATTAATGACATGAGCGATGTACGCACAAGAATGCACGACGTCGACCCGAGGTGCCTAAAGTTGCTGACAGGGTGGTGATTAGTTGGCCGGACTTGTTAATGCAATTGAGGCTGAAGTGCCGGATTGGAGATCCTGTTGTTTAATGCGGGGGATGATCATCAAGGCTTGAGACAATGAATGAGCCGGAGACAAGGAGTAGCTTATTAGTGGGCCATCTCCAGGATCTCCTCGTGGTTGGGACTTGACCGGTCAAGGGGAAGACCAAAGACGGTTGACGTCCCACACCACGCATCCACTCAATATATGGCAATGCGGCCACGCACATGTTTCCCCAGAAAACGAGAACAGGCAGTTGAAGCGTGCCCAGTTGCATAGGTAGCTATGTGTGCAATGACGTTGAAGAGGCCATGTGGGCTTAGTAAGAACAATTATCAGCCATGAAGGCTAGCACTCGACCGAAAAGCGAGTGACTCTGGACTGGTTGTTGATGCCATTCAACCATTTTGGACATGAGACGACCATAGGGGCGTGGGTTGTATCCCGGTAACTTGAGAAAGAGTGAATGAATGACTCGCCGATGGGCTCAAGACGCAACCTCCGATGGACAAGTCATCAAGTTATTAATTGTATGTATCGTCCCGTGTGCATTGTTGCTTGTGGACCTATGGAAACACAAACTGATGGCAAGCCGCATATGGATGGAGTTATTGCTTGGCGAGGCCGAGACCCAATAGAACACAGTTTGCATGAAGCCTGCCCTTTGAATTGTTCTCATTGAACAGAGCATATGAGGCCTGGAATCATGTGAAGTCCTCAAACGCCAGAATAGGAAAGCTGAGTCCGAAGTCACAGGCCACGGAGGCAAATCGACATGATGCCCAAGACGATGGACCAGCCCAATAATATGGCAGATTCGAATTGACCTGGTTATAGGCGCGCAAAGGTCTGAACTAGAATGCAATGGATGGTGTCTGCCATTTCGTAATGATAGATCATTTCTGCTGAGAGGGAAAGCCGCGGAGTTGGTGGTGGTACTGAGTCTTGAAAAAGCAATGAGCGCCTTGTGGATAATGATCAAAGTCCAGTGGACGGACTGGATAGTCAAGATTGACCTGAACTGACATAATGGCTGCAAGGTTAGTAATGTAGGTAAGCGGCTAATACGAGGCAATGTTTAATTCTGCAAGCAATAAGCAAGAGGAGATATGTCACGCGTAAATAAGATAAGAGAGAACAAGATAGACGAGAGGAGACAAGAGGCTTTGAGACTACTTATGCCACATAGTGGGGTTTCTGTAGGACTTGAAGTTGAAGCTGAACGAATGGTGCATCACCAGTTGGAGCCTGGCTGGCTCGAAGGTCGAGATAATAGGCCTTGGCATCTGTGTGAGGTGTTTCTTACCTAGTCCAATTGTGAGCTGCAGTATGTTGACAAGGTGTAGGGGATCATGGATCAGGCCTGCTGAAAAATCCGAAGAGGTTGTGAGAGGTGAGGTGTCAAACAAGAATTCTTCATGATGTTGGCGAAAGTTGTGGAGGGAAGCTGAAGGAGGTACCAAGATAGGTATCCCGGACAATGAGCGTCTGTGCGGCTGCCCTGGAATCAAAGACATTCGACAGGCAGTCTTCACCGGTCCTTGAATGTTGCCGACAGTTTCCTTGTGAGATCTTATGTATCAGGGTTTAAGAGTGTTGACAAGGAAGATACAATACAACAGAGCGGAGTGTAGTGCAGCGCAGCGCAGTACAAGAAGAGAAGCAAGGCACAGCAGAAATAGAAACAGAAACAGTTGGCCTCAAAGGGTTCGAGAGTTGCAGCCGGCGGCTGGCAACATCTCATAATGTAAGGTAAGGTAGGTAGGTAAGCGGAGGGGACACTGATGTCGAATCGTAGTGAGTTTCGATATCTGTCTGGTGGGAGACCATGAGTTAAGAAGGCCGTGTTAGAAAGGAGGTCCTTGAAATCAATATATGCAACTGAGTGTATTGGGCACTTGCTGACTATGCTTGCCTTGTTTTAAGTTGTGCAGACTGATGCAGGTGGCCGAAATGAACAGAATACCCTAGTATCTTGCAGCATATCCCTCTATTCCTTCGTATCTATCTATACCTACAATGCATCATCAGCTTTACCTATCCTAGAAACGGCAGAGTTTCACTTGGGCCATTCATACCTATATACTGGTGCAGACATGCTGCATACATACTGCATACATACATACAGCGTAATGGCGTCCGCTACTTACTCACATCTCACGTCACATCAGCAAGTCTGACTTGGCCCGAATGGCCTCAGTTCTGGCTTCCCCAGAAAGCCGATGTGGTAACGCACACCTGGATGCTGATGCCAAGTTTTTATCCTTGGCTGAATCTAGCACAGGAAAGAGAAGAGGAGGATTTGTTAGATCTCGACTCAGCTTGGGCCCTTCGCAAAGATGCAGTTTTCTGCAGATATGGCACCACCCACTGGCCACTACAGCCACAACCACCAACACCAACACCAACACACTTTATTATTGTTTTTTTTTGTTTAAATGATTTTTATTTTATTTTTTATTTTTTATTTTTTATAAATAAGCTCCAGGACCCGAGGAAAAGGGTGAGCCTTGAATTAGCTTGAAGTGTGAGATGAATGCATGCTCTACCCCTTTAGGAGGACGGTGGTGTATTGAATAGTTGTAGTTAAGGTGTTCTCACTTACACCGAGAAGAAGACGGATGCCACACATTAATGGTGGAGGTGGGATCATTTTCATCCCCACACAGATATTTACCTGATCTCCGGGCTCTGGTAAATCAAAGTTAGATACTAATAATCCCGTGCTCCATGTCAAAATCAGTGATTATTTCTGATCGATTGACAATGGAGGGATGTGTCAATTTACTTTGGCTTTGACTTGTTCCAACTCGGGTCCGAGTCCAAGCTGTCATGGACTCACTATAACTAGCACTAGGATCGTGACGGAGTGGCTCTTTGAGCCTTGGCCAGTCCTGCTAGTACTACTTACAGTAGCAAGTTGTTGACGAGTAAGGGACACAGGGGCCACTGTCCGCTTGTCCATTTAGTCTGGCCGAGTCACACACTCTTCAGCCAGTCATTCATGGCTCGCAGGACCGCGACCTGGGATATTGAGGAGTACAAGACCTGCAACAGGTGACGCGGACTTTGCATTCCACATTTTACATTCCGCTATTTCCTTGCCAGGCCTATAGGCACTTTGCTGATTTGTTTTCTTTTATATCCATCAGCCCATTTCTGGGCGAGTACGAGCTGGTTTCCGGAAGTAACTCGTCTTGATTTGAATTCGTAGGTTACTATAGCCAGTAAAGAAAGTCCCGCTTTGGCGCCGCTGCCGGTGATGGTGGTGATCCTTGAAATGCTGGGACTGGACCCTTTGGAGAATTAGCAGAAAAAGTGCGGTGCAGTGCAGTGCAGTAAATGTTCAAAGCTGGTGGTTTGGACAAAGGACACGGACAAAATTTTCTTTACTCAATTCTACCACTACAAAAACAGATGGTCGCCTGTTCAACACAAAGGGTCTGGTATTTTGATGATGAAGACTGGGATCGTGCTTTAGCCCAGGTCGCACGGCTGACTACTCTCGTGGCTCCCATGCCCGGTTGAGATAAACTGACCTGTCAATGGCCCAGGCACCCATGTTTGGCTGGCAGCTAGCAGCCGGGGTTTGCATCAATCGGATGAGTTGACGCGAAGCCATGTTGTAGAGACCACAGGCGTGTCTTGATGACTGGCATGAGCTCTTATGGACGACGACAACTCGGACAATGAATGGGCCCAACTGCCTGCAGACACTTATGCAGCGTAGCAAGCGGTGAAAGAGAAAGATGCCGAACATCTCATGATAAGGTAGTGGTAGCGTTGTAGCTCTGGGACAAGGAAAAATGTCTCCAAAAATTCTTTCTCTTCTTCACCGCGAGTGTTCAAGCAAAAAAGTACTTGCAGATCAAAGCGGACATCTCATTTGAGAAAGATGAAGATCAAATCACAGCTCCATTCTAGCGCGGACCGCGATCCGATATAGTTATATTGGACATCAAACATTAAACCCTCATTGTGGATAGTAAATAGATTGTTCAATGGAACCTTTTGTTCTTTGGTCAAGCATCTGCTAGTCAGGTATACCACGCTGCTAATTTACTATGGCCTGTCCTCGGTATTAGCTGGCAATACTGAGAAATGGTTGTCTGGTTGCCGAGGTAGTAAATAGACCATTACCGAGACTGAAACATTTCTATCCTTGTACGTACTGTATGGGTAAATATTCGCAAGATACTTAGTATTTCCTAAGTTAAAGCTCCCGTTGACCAACATGCAAGTCGTGACGCATCACGGCAGCTCCAGCTCGTCGGCAGTTGTAAGAGGGTCGAGCTAACAAACAGGCCTCAGACAACAATAGCTGCCTCTGTGGAGTCGGCAGAGAACCATAGTGGAGGAGAGTCAAGCATCAGGATTCCTTTGTGGTGACACCTTGATTACAGTGCGATAACAAATGGCGGAGGGGACAAACAGAAAGACAAAGACGGAATCGAGAAGCTATGGAGCCCGTGGGTCACCCTAGTCAGTAAACAAAAGCAAAAGAAGAAGAAGAAGAAAAAGAAAGAAAAAAAAAAAGCAGCGGATCAATTAATTGACCACTTTAGCCGCCGTCCATCTTTGTCAGTTTTCCAGAATCGGACGCTGCATCGCCAATCTTAGCTTGCACGCCGGGAACTGCACTCTACCTTGACCTGAATCTCACCTTGGCCCTCCTCACCTTGTAAAATCGACATCTGACAACACCACGGAATTGGATGGTCCCAGCTGACATATGTAGTAAGTGTACTGTAGCAACTGCACTTTACTGCAGCCTGCAGCCAACACTTTCCAAACAACTCAAGGCGATCGATCTGATGAGGAGGGAGAGGACGGGCAGCTAACAGCGACAATACAGAGACAGACAACATGTGAGACCTTGCGCATGTGTGTATAAAGTTCTTTGTGTAAGCTGGTACATACTTGTGAGGCCTGACTTATTCTGGCTCTTGACTTACACCGCAAATGTAGGTAGTCTCGCTTGTTGTTTATCATGAATCGCTCGCTGCATGATATCGTATCGTATCGTATCGCATCGCAGTCGGAGTTACAGTGCCGTCTCGCGCCTTGACGCTGAACATATCCTTGACGCAGGACTTTTCTGTATAACGAATAGACAATGGCAAATGGCATTGTCAACGCTTATTCGTCAATTGATGCTCAAGTTTTCTCTTTCCTCTCACCTAGGGACCTGCGTCAACACGCATACCTACATGCAGCAAACTACTGTAGCTGGCGAAATAAGGGAAAGATCAAAGCCCATCATCTGCAGCTAAAGTTTGTGACACGACACGACACGACACGTCACATTCATCACAACCTGCTGTGCCAGTGAAAGAGGGCTGACGCTTTTCTTTTTACAGCGGGAGAGCAGCCCACCCTTCCTCTCTGACCCCAGCTTTTCATCGATATTTGTCCCGGGAATAAAAAACACCATAGATAATGGCTTCCGTGAGTAGTATGTGAAGGCCAAGAGTCAACAGCAATGATCTGCTCGGCAAGATCTCTCCGCTCCCTTCTTCCGTCGCTGGCCGAGAAACGTCCTCCTGACTCGGCCTCCCAGATGACTTGACTCGGATGACGACGGCGGAGTGAAGATGGTGCCGTGAAAGTGGAAAGGGGGTAGGCAACAAACTACGTCAGGAGCTGGTGATGAGCACGGGGTTAAGCAGAGACTTGGCCAGTCACTTTTTAGTTATGTATAAATAACAGAAATACAAATGAGCTCCTGCAAAAATTGGACTGGACTCAATGCGGAGTAAATCATATCGTAACAGAAACTTGAGTAAAGGGCAGTTAGTTAGTAATTAATGATGAATTGGCAGGGCCATGGTCATTGTCATGGCGCCAAGGCAAGCCTCTTGAACACTGCCCGAGGCCTCTGCAAGCCTTACCAGGAACATTACAAGATCTTCGCTCAACCTGCGTGAATGGGAGGTCTCCAACAGCTTCTGGTTTGGAACAGGAGCAATGCAATCGAAATCGCAGCGGGAGATGGAGGTACAGTACGGGGTACATAAATACATATTCCTGTGCAACCATTCCGCCGAGCTAAGGCACGGAACATGGAACTCATGGGCCCTTCACTTACATCATCACTATCTGAGGTTGGCAGCCACCGTGACCACTTACACGGGCCTCACACCAAGTTGGAAAATGTCCCAGCTGCGATCACTGAGGAGATATGAATGACTTGAATCAATCAGAAACAGGTATCAGATCAGGTCGCTACTAGGTAGGCAGTTGGAGAAATTCATGATCATTGTCACAAAGACAGAGACATACACACCGCTTAACCGTTCACTGTCTACTATCTTATGCACGTACTGTAAGATTCCTGATTTGTGAAAGCAACCAACATAATCCGTCCCATGCGAATCCCTCTCTTGAGGTTTCCATTGGACTGTATACCTAACTAACCAATTCATCGTGCGTCAATGATTTACCATGAATCCATGATACAGCAGCACAAAGCCGATGACTACTGTGCCCTTCCGTGCGTTCAGGTCAGTGCAACGAATTATCGAAACTTTACAGATGGACAGGGAGGGTTGAGACGGGATGGAATGGATTGGAGTGGTGTTGGCATTGTTTACTTAGACACAGTCTAAATTGGGACATCTTCAAGGCTGAGGTGGTGCGTTATCACGATACAGCACCCCTTGGACCAATAGGGGAAGATAGAGTTGAAATAGAGTGTTTTAGCTGAACGATAGTGAACATCATGACCACTTTTGTAAATGCGATCCTTTTGCTCGGGCTTTTGCCCTTTCCCGAATAATCATTCTATCGTAAACCCAGCGTTTGGTTGACGAATACCAATTTCCCCGTCATTGCTTGATTCTATTCTTACTGATTAACCTTGACCTGTCATCTGGGGGAACCTGGCTGTTGGTCAAACAATCCCCGATCTCACCTGAAGCGGAACCATACTAGACAAGGTGTACGAAATGGAGGTTGTATTGGACCCGTTTCCCTAAAAAGAACAGAGAATGATATCCATCCCTTGCAGTTGTATCCGTCAATGAGCGACACGAGTTGCGTTATTGTTGTTGTCTACACGCAATCAATCAACAGGCACATGTTTGGTATCCAAAGTCGAGCTTTATTGACCCACGTATGTACTACCACTTAACCAGTCGGTGTATGTGCTTTGCAGCACATACAATGTGTAATAATAGACAGATATCGATTGTTAAACGCCCGAGTCACGACCTAACAACGCCGCCTCTCCATAATATTGAGTAGTCATTCGTGATTCACCACTACTTCCGCGGCACAAGCGTTATAAACTGCCAGGTCAGCTCTGTCAACGCCCAAAGCGCGGCCCTTTGCGGATCATCCATCGTTTTTAATATTCTCCTTCATCGTGATTCACGGTCTCGGCACAGGAGTTGATGCCTTGCCAGACCTAAGAGACAAGCATTGAACTCAAGTTTCCAGAGTCCCAATAAACCCAGTAGGACCCATCAAATACCCAGGAAACGGACCCAAAGAGAAGGACGACATGCAACCCAAGCGCCCCCAGAAAAGACTCAAAGAGGACCCTCTCAAGCCTCTCTCCACCAAAAGAGTTGTTCCACCTTGGCCTAGCTGCTTCTGGGTAGTTGATGCCCAGAAGGCGTGGGCGTGTGGGAGCGTGCCAAGTCGAGGAGGCGTATACTAGGATTTAGAGGCGTGTCGTGCGGACCAAAGAGTGTCCCAGACCTGAGGCGTGTACCCACCTCTAGGAGAACGCCGGGGGGCTGAGAGGGCCTAGAAGAGGCACTGTTTGTGGTTGATTGAGTCTAGATAGTCAGAGAAGCAAGCACGAGAACAAGAATATGAGCGAAAAGATGGACTAGGAGGCCTACTGAGGCGATGTTGTAGCCATTGAATCTACGTACTAGTTGCTTTTCTACAGATAAATCGGGTTTTCAGTTTCCATTCCCTTGGGTACGAATTGGCAAAAGCCAGCAACAACAAGCGAGTTATCGATCGAGCCACAAACGATCTAGCAACGATCCAGCAACGCCCATCGGCGGCGCCCACGCAATCCAATCTCGAAATCAGTATTAGACAGGTGAGGACATGCAATGTGTACAGAGTATATAGCATTATCTGAATTGTCCTAGTAACGAGATCTTTGAAAAAGAATCATTGCTGTATAGTTGTTCGAATATATACAACCCAACAGGGAACCACCTAGTTTCTTGACACAATATAAAATAAAAGACACTCGCTGTTAGTTCCCAACTCTGATTAGAGTAGAAAGACCCTTGGACCCTTTGAAGGTCAACAGCGAATTCAAATTCAAGCTGGCGCACCCCATTGTAAGTGCGTGATTGCTGGATAGCTAGGTACGTACTTGAGCTTTTCTATTCCTCTTCCTCCTGTCCCAGTCTCAATCATTCTTTGAGCAACCCGACGGACCAGGGCATTCTTCGGGGGTGGCTTTTCGCCACTTTACCCAAGTCAGCTGCCCCACCAGCTCCAAATACTGAGTGAGCAAAGGCCTGAATACGCACTGCTACTGGCACCTGCCCTTCACTGCCTTGCTACTAAAAGCTGGCGCTGGTGCTGGTGCAGGACCTGATGGTTTAGGTGAGCACACAGACAGTGGATGACATAGAGGGGCAATTGAGGTGAGGTGGGTTGAACATCTGGATATCATCCATCCCTACTGAGCTGAGCTGAGGTGATGGTGTCGCCTGTGCTCACTCACTCACTTCACTTGTATGTCCTGTACCTGCCAACCATTCCACCATCCAATGTTGTTCATCATAGCACATTGCTTGCTTGCTTGCTTGTATTCATATTTGAGGTGCTGTTAGGTTAGTCGCTACACACCCTGCCTGTGGTGCGGTGCGGAAACTGGGGGACATCCATCGCCGGTGCTCGTCCTGGACTGGCGCTGCGAGCGATGCTTGTCGGGTTGACGCTTGTCCAAAATCTGCATAGGTGGACACCTGCCCTGCTGCACCTGGCACCTGGCGTCCGGCACCCTGCCTACCCTGCCCCCGGCACACTTTCCCCCCTGCACCCTGCACCCTGCACTCGCGCTTGTACTTGCACCTGCACCTAGTAGTGGCACCTGCTTGAGTCGTAGTGAGTGCTCGGCTCAGAGCAAGCAAGCAGGACAAGACCAAAAGTCCAAGACTGGACTGGACTTAGTTTCGAGTCGTCGTCTCGAGTCTTTCTTTTAATCCTTCAACATCTGCATCTCGAGCCTCTTCCACAGTCTCCCCGCCACTCACTCGTTTTATCGGCCCCTCTGTCCCGTCAATTGCCACGGGCAGGGCGATGCTTTGTCCGCGGTGAAGGCCTTTCCCTTCCTCTCTCGACGTCGTCTTTCACTCGGATTCAATAAAACCAATACCTAGTGCACATATGGGCTTGCCGCTCTTTGACCACCAACGACGCTCACAGCAATTCTAGTCCGCCATCATGGCTGCCCCCGGCGACACCGCGACCACTCTTCTTCGCGGTGCAGGCCGTGATGATCTACCTCTGGCCGATTACATCCTGCGCAAAACACAATACCTCTACGCCCTCATCCTACTCACTGCATTTATATCCTGCGCCGCTTGGTATAGCGTCGTCAATTCCAAGAAGCAGGAGGATTTGGTCCAACCTACAGTCAAGGGACCCGGAGGCAAGCCATTGCCTATAACCAAAAAAAGGCGAGCCCTCGGCGACGGTGACCGCAAAATTGGTCCAGGTTTTGGCCGGACCGCGAAAAATGTCTTCCGTTACCTGGCCTTCGTTGTCTTCATGACTTACGTGGGCAGCGCTGGATTCATGTTTTATCATGCTTTCTGGTATGAAGACCCTTACCAATGGTCCCAGGAGGGATTGCCGTGGGCTGGTGAATGGAGCGTTGTATGTGGAAAAACCAAACCCCTCGAACTTATTCCAAAGAATCATTGTGACTTCAACTAACACCGTTTTGCGCAGGTCCATGTCACTGGAACCCTCTTCTTCTACCTTTACATCCTCATCTCGCTTTTCGATTGGCGCAAGGGTCCTAACATTGTCCACTTCATTATCTGGATCTTAGGCTTCATTGGTGAAATTGTCATGTTCTCTACGACTGCAGTTGCCGCCGTCGATTGCCACTTCTTCCGCTCCGTTAGAAACAGCGGCTCAGGAAAGGACGGAAATTGTGTGGATTACTGGACCAAAATCGATCTCGTTCTCTACTTCATCCGAATCCTCCATCTACTTGCCCTGATTGGAGTTTTCAGCTTGGCGTGGATTCGCAAAGCTCGCGGCATCGATGACAAGAAGATCGAAGAAGCTCACTCGGCTGAATCGACACCGCTTCTTAACGGGAACCGCCGGTCATACGATACTACCAATGGCCAAGCGGTCAATGGTCAGGTCGCCAATGGCCGAGACACCAACGGCCGTCGTGGGCGCGGTAGAACGATGTCGAACGCACACAAGACGCCAAACTTCACTAAGAAGGAAGAATCAGTTGCTTTTTATCGACCCGAGAAGCTACCACACAAGACGTGGTGGGAGTATCTTAAGGGATACTCTCTATTCTTCCCTTATCTCTGGCCCAAGGACTCTGTCAAGCTTCAGATCAATGTCCTTATTTGCTTCATTCTGGTCATGCTGCAGCGCTTGGTCAATGTCGCTGTTCCTATGGCAGTGAAGCGGGTGGTCAACGATCTCGAGAAAGTGATAAAACTGGTTCAAGATGGCGAACGCCTGTCATTGGACAACTTCCCATTGAAGGATTTCTTGATCTTGGGGATTTTGTGGATCCTTCAAGGCCAATCAGGACTTCTGGGGTCTCTGAGATCGATTCTTTGGATTCCCGTGTCGCAATATTCGTATCGTGGACTAACAACGGCCGCCTTCAATCATGTCCACTCCCTTAGTCTCGATTTTCACCTTTCCAAGCGCACTGGAGAAGTCCTGTCAGCACTCAACAAGGGCTCCTCCATTAATCAATTTCTCGAGCAAGTGACCTTTCAGGTCTTTCCCATGCTTTTCGACCTCTTCCTCGCAATCTCGGTGTTCTACTACTACTACGGCCCACTCTATGCCGAGATCAACCTTGTGGATACATGCTGGTATCTCTACATGACTATCAAGATGGCCTCAACCCGAGCGGATCAGCGTCGAGAGATGACAAATGCCGATCGCGAAGAAGAAGCAGTCAAGAACGACTCCATCTCTAGCTACGAAACTGTCAAATACTTCAACGCTGAAGATTTCGAGTCCAGACGATACCAAGACAAGGTAGCCGTCTTCCAAGGTGCCGAGGCCAAGGTACAGATGGGTATGATGATGATGAACATTTGCCAGACCGTGGTTTTTAATCTCGGCAGGATCATTGCAGCATTGGTCTGTGGCTGGCAGGTTGCGATGGGTCTTCGCGACACTGGTGACTGGTTCATGGTTGTCTCGTACTTGACACAACTTCAAGGCCCTCTTAACTTCTTTGGCACCTTTTACCGGACCGTACAGCAAGCAATGATCTCCGGCGAGAGACTACTAGAGCTTTTCAAAATCCAACCAACAGTAGTGGACACGCCCCATGCTGTTCCTCTGGATAAGGACTTCCAAGGTCATGTGCGCTGGAATAACGTGAGCTTCTCGTATGACCGACGAAAGCCCGCGCTACGCAACATTTCGTTCGAATGCCTGCCTGGCACCACGACAGCTTTCGTGGGCGAGTCGGGTGGTGGCAAGTCGACATTGTTTCGCCACATGTTCCGCTACTACGACTGTGACGATGGATCGATCGAACTGGACGGCCGAAATGTCAAGGATTTGACCATCAACTCGGTCAGGGAGAAGATTGGTGTTGTCCCCCAAGACACTACTCTTTTCAACGAGACCTTGATGTTTAACCTTAAGTATGCCAGACCCTCTGCAACTGACGAAGAGGTATATGCCGCCTGCCGGGCTGCCAGTATTCATGACCGCATCCTCTCTTTCCCCGACCAGTACAATACGCAAGTTGGTGAGCGAGGCCTTCGCCTGAGTGGTGGCGAAAAGCAGCGGGTCGCTATCGCACGAACGATTCTCAAGGATCCCCGTATCATCATGCTGGACGAGGCCACATCGGCACTAGACTCACATACTGAACAAGAGATTCAAGACAACGTGTGGAACATTGGACAGGGCCGAACTTTGCTCATTATCGCGTATGTTAACTTTTCAATATTTTGCACTGTTATCTTCTAACCTGATTATAGACATCGACTATCGACCATTACACATGCCGACCAGATCATTGTATTGAACTCAGGAACGATTGTCGAGAAGGGCACGCACGAAGAGCTCTTGGCTGCAAAGGGACGATATTCTTCCATGTGGGAGAAGCAGATTCGGGCTGAGCGAGCTCTGAATGTGGCTCGTGAGGCGCAAATGAAGGCTGCGAGAGCCCTTCGTAAGGCTAAAATGGGCCCTAAAAGGAATTCAGAAGGTGCCATTGACAGCTACAACGGTCTTGGATCCTCCGGAAGCTTGTCTGGCTCGGGTTCTCAAGGTCATGAGGATGATACACACACATCATCATCCTCGTGCTCAGACGCGGAATCAAGCCACAGTGAGCATTCTCGAGAGCGTGAACGAAAGTGAACTACTGTTATTCTTTTACCCGCTCCGCTGTGCCGCAAAGTACACAGCCTTGTCTGTCAAGCGTCACAGCAGCGAGGGCTACCCAGCACAACTACCGAGGACCGGCACTACAACTAACTTAACTCTCACCACACATCCACCTCCTTCATGCTATCATCTTATTTACTTGACTTACGAAACACATCACCGTCTACGACATTTCGCCAAAGGGTTCGACATTAAGACTGCATCGGATCGGTGTTGAGGCGTTTTGCTTCTAGTGTTTAATGAATCGGAATATCAGAATCCGACTAATAATCTCGAAACCAGCCTACATTCGGGCACGCGATTGAAGATTTTCAACCTTACCATCAAGGCAACACGAAAGGGGGGTTAATGCAGTCAAACATTTTTGTTGCAATCCGCTATATATAGCACAGTAATTGTCAGGACAGGAAACATGGGTGGGCGTTTACGGTTATTACGATTTGCTTTTCAAATGGAATATGGCTTTAGCCAAATATAGGAGGTATATGGATCGAACAGAATTTCTCTTATCTGCGACGACCGGTTCGACGCTCTTGGCACGACATGTAAAGTTGCACAAATCCTCTGCAGGAGGAGGCAACTAGGTGGTTGAGGGGGTGCAAGGTCTTCATAAAGGAGACTTCTAGGTCTCTTAGACAAACAGACCGCTCATGCGGGAGGAAATGGTTACGAAGCGACCTGTTTTTCAAAGCTCAGGCGGCAGGCCAACGGTTATCGGAGTGAAGAGAAAACAATGGACTCTTGCTATTCAGTTGATGGATGGTCAAAACTTCCCAATAGTAGAGGCAGGGATACTGTTTTACAGAAGACAACACGCCGAGCCATGCCCATTTCGGGCTGAACAAAGTATGTATGTATTGCAAGGTATCATTGTATCCGAGTCAAGCAAGCATATTGCAGTATGGACCAGCATAGCATAGCATAGCAGGCGAGCAAGCAAATGAAGTCTTTCTGTTTTCTAATGATGCTATAATGGGTCCATTGTCTGTATTGGCTTCGCTATTTCCACGTGTCAATGCCCGATTATGTGTAACAAGCAACTGCACATATTATTGAGGTGTGTTTTATGCCGCCGTTTCAAACGTCTCAGTATCAAACTCAGCGTTTGGTTGTGGTTGTTTACGGAGTCGGCTCCGTTGCATTGAGGCTGTGCTCGGCAGAATAGACTCCACTCGACCCGGACCCGCCACCCCGGATGACGGATCCACGGAGGGAGGGGCAAGAGACGAGCGCCTCACCGTAGTTGCATCGGGCCTCTGAGAGAGAACTTATTTGATGCCATGAGGCAGAGCAGGGGGTAGGGGGGTTCAGGGGGTTCGGAAAGCAAGAAAAAGGACCCATCACGAAATAGAGACTCGGCTATTATTATACGTCGGAAGTCTGTAGGTAGTAGGTAAGCATGTGTGCAGCGTAAGGACTACCTCCCAGCGGCTATCCTTCGCGAAGCTAATGCTTATGTTGCACATACTGAACAATGCTGTGCCGTCTGATTGCTTTCGTATCACAGACGTTTCTTACAGCCTTTCACAAATAAAGTTGTATCAATGCTGCAATGCATATAAGCCCTGTCTCAAGTGGATGTGTACACTTTAAACTGCCTTCTTTTCGAGAGATGGGGTGTGTCTGCATGCATGATGCATTGTGCAGAGTGCAGACATGCCCTTCTAGACTCCATAGTCTCGTTACTACGCTAAGAAATCAAGTGGACTGACTGCGACATAGTCGAGTTGTTCGTGACTTGGATGGCGAATGATAGGCGCAGACTTTCTTACTGAATTATCTCCCATGCATGAGCAACTCGCCGTATGCTGGAGCTCGCTCGTATCGGCTTACGCGTGCACCTCCAGTGTGATGCGGCGTTTCTAAGGGTCTGAGTAAAGTATCCATAGCGGCAAAGATTCCCCACATGATAGACCGCATAACTGAGGCCTCTATATCGGGGCTTGGGCGAAACACGAGAGGCAAGTTGCCGCGTGTTGAGGTTTCTAAGGCAAAGACGTAAGTTATTCACGGTCAACAAACACGAAAATGGCCGGATTGGGTTAGGAGTGTGAACAGCACCTGGGTTGGGAGTAGGGATAGTGAGCGTCAAGGTGGTAGTATTATTAAGTGTATTCGTATAGATAGTGACAAGCGTGATTGTACAAGAAGATATAGGTGTGTAAATACATGGCCCGAGGGAGATGGTGTACTGCCGTGTTGGATGCGGTAGGGTAGCTAGGGTGATATGAGGCCAGAAGGAGTGTCGTACATAAAAGTGAGAAGTCCTCCTTTCTTGGTTCAATATCGAAAGACACCGTGACTGCCTCATTCTCAATCCAAGGTCGGTCTCTGGTACTGTGTTGACACGACACGACAACATAAGTTTGTATGTGTCCGTGTATATCGTCCAACTTGGCAACCTACCGCAACACGACAGACTATTAGTCCAGATAATTCGAACTCCCTCGGAACGCCGGCATGTTTGATACAAAAGCGACAGTAAGGTTCAACCACCCCAGTTGAACTCCATTACCATTCATTTCTCAACCTGCTCCCTTCATGCTCTCAAAAAGATAAGGGAGGCATACAAATATACGCCTGTTTCGTGTGTTCCCTTCGCTGTGGTCATTATACGCATTAGATGATGCTGATCCATTAATTCGTCTCATCAACCCGACCTTCGTTTTTCCAAAGTTCCTCTGGCAATTAAGTAGGCCGAAGCTCTCTCTTCCGGCAGTTTCCCTCCAATGATTTCATATATTATCTCCAGGCCAGAATCCATCTAGTTCTTCGCATTTTCGGGGGTCTTGCCATTGGCCTTGGCATGTCCGTTTGCCTGGCCGTTAGTCTTGAGGCTAGAGATAGGCTTCTCCTCTTCCTCGATCTCATCATCCTCATCCTCAGACCGGTCATCCTGGAGATCATTCTGGCTGATAAATCGCCAGGCAATTCGGACAATGCAGAAGAGCCAGAAGAGGTTCAGGGCCTGAAGGGAAGAGAGGAGGGCAAAAGTGATGACCTGAGCGATACGGCACTTGTACTGCTGGGTCTCCCAGTTGAGCTCAAAAGGCCCAACAGTCTCAAATTCGGTGAGAAGAGACCAAATAATTTTCAGGTTGAGGTAGTGACGCAGGTAGATCCAAGCAACCATGAAGACACCAAAATAAGGACCGACAAGGGGAGAATCAATATAGTTGAGCGTCTTGGAAGTAGCCAGGAAGAAGTCGCTAATGTCATGGGTAACATAGACGGCCAGACCAATGTAAGTAAAGTGGAAGCGGTAACTCAGGCCAATAAGTCCAAGAGTGACAATGTGGTGGCCAACAAGCTCCTTGAAGTCTTTACGAGGCTTCTCCATACCGAGGAGAAGAACAATGGCTTGCTGGGCCCAGTATGCAGCCTCAAACAGGTAGTAGAACTTGACGGGCGCGAGGTGAGTTCGGTGAGGGAAGCCCTCATACATGCCGTAAGTGTTGAAGTACCAGACAGGAGTGTGGCTCATGACCCAGAGACCAACAGGACCAAGGACACCGAAGTAAATAGCAGTGTAGACCTGCTCCATGAAACGAGCCTTCTTGCCGCGGGTGAGATTGTAGTAACGCGCTAGAGGTGATAGGAGCTCCTGCATGATGAATTCACGAGTGAAAGACAAGACAATGGTATAGAAGCTAACAAAGGCGATGTCCCAGCGACCTTTTCCGTACTGTGCAGGCTCATTGGGATTATCCTGAGGCAGCTTGTAGGACAAGAATATGAAGTGGTGAATAGGATTGGACTCGGTAGGGTTGATGGCATATCCGACGAGGAAGAAGACGAGGAGAACGGCAGGGAGGACGAAAGTATGCTTGATCATGGTCTGCTTTGCTCGAGCGATTAGGCCGCGAGCACGACGTCTTTTGGAGAGGCGCTTGCGACCGTCAGACTGTTTCAGCAACATGTTAGTAAGTGTGATTTAGCAGCAGACAAGTGACATACATGTTTATCTGTGGCCTCGAGGCTGGCACGACTGGAAGCCAATGCCGGAGCACCCGTGTCACCTCGAATCTCGCCGCCCAAGAGACTGCTCTTACGTCGTCTCCGGGCGTTGTTGATGGCGTCTTGGGTGGCTGTGGTGTTGCTGACGGAGGAACTTGCTTGGTCTACAGGACGACGCTGATGCAGCTGATCGTTTGCCGTGTTTAGCAGCGGAAAAGGTTCTGAGCTCGACATTTCTCGTCTGTTGTGCGCCGTTTTACGAGTATCGTGTCGATATTCAGTTCCAGAATTAAAGATGTCAAGAATTGAATTTTCTCTTGTCCGTGGCAGATTAGACGTTGCACCCCTATTCTGTTCAACACTTTGAAGTGGAGTTTTTTGGTCGCGGATGGCGGATAGCGGATAGCTCAAAGAGGG